>JAQZBX010051939.1:0-19248 GCA_029593785.1 Cabassous unicinctus | reverse complement strand
CTTTCTGGGACTCCCATAGGTGTATACTGGTATACCAGATGGTGTTCCAAAAGGCTCTTAGGACGCTGCTCACTTATCTTCTTTTTTGTTTCTTTGCTCCTCAGTTTGAATCATTTCAATTGTATGTCCTGCTCAAGTTCACCAATTCTTTCTTCCGTCAGCTACAATCTGCTGTTGAAACCTCTATGGAATTTTTCATTTCAATTATTGTGATCTTCAACATCAGCATTTCTGTTTCATTCCTTTTAAAAATTTCTATCTCTTTACTGAGATTCTCATATTGGTCATTCATCTTTTTCCTGATATCCTTAGTTCTTCATCATGGTTTCCTTTATCTACTTGAGCAAACTGAAGATAATTTTTTTTTAAGTCTTTGGTACATCTAACCTATGGTGTTCTTCATTGGCGGTTTCTGAATTTTTATCTTGTTCCTTTGGATGGGCCATCATTTCCTGCTCCTTTGTTTTTATTGGACACTGTACACTTTAATATTTAGTGTGCTAACTCTGGGATTTTGGCCCTGAGCTGTCTGTTCCTTAATTTTGTATATTAGAGAGTTCCTTGAATGCCAGGAGCTAACATAAACAAACTAATACCAAAAAAATGCCTTTAAAGACTTTGCATGTTGGCTCTGCTTTGGCTGGTGCTCTTCTTCAGAGTTTAGTTCTCCCATCAAGAAGACCACCCTAAGTCAAAAGTGAAGTGCAGGGTCCTCTCTATCTTTTCTGAGCCTGAGTCTTGTCCTGGGCTTTGCGTGTTCATGCCCTGAGGTGTTCCTGCCTTTACAGGTATCCAACTGCCCCCTCTACTCCCTCTGAAATAGACTTTCCTACTCAGGATGTTCTGTTGTATGACTTAAAGCAGGTAATCCTTTCTGCAGGCTGCTTCAATTGTTTCTTATACTGCTTTAGCTGTCTCCCAAGTGTTTTTGCCTGCAGGACAAGTTCTGGGAGGGCAAGCCAGACAGGAATGTCCTGGTTCAGTCTTTCCAGCTGGTGCCCACAAGATTGGGAATGGCATACAGGTGCCACAATGTACACATAGGGGTTATTCTGCTCCTACCAGAGCAGGGCCATGGACCCACAATGTGAGTGCAGGTCTACTCTACTCCACATTGGGGAAGGATGGGGGAAGGGCCAACAAGGGTGCCATGAGCTTTTACCATTTTCAAAGTTGTGTTTTTCTTGATTCAGCACTTACCCAGTCACTGAAGTCCTTTGTTTTTTCAGAGTTTTGAGAAAGATTGCCCTGCCAGTTTTTGCTAGTTGTTCAAAGATCTCTGTGGGGGAATAAGCACCCCTGGAGCATCTTATGCCATCATCTTGGCAGAAGCAAAAATTTGTTTTAATGTGTGGTTGTATTGTGGTTACACCTTGGTGGTATTGTTGATTTGTTTTTTGTTTGTTTTCAGGGAGTCTTTATCCTTTATCCTTATCATTTAAGGGGTCTTTGAGTTGTTCATAGATGAAGTGATGTCATATCTCGAATTTGCTTTAAAATAATGCAGTACTGGGGGGCAGAGGTAGATGGTAATCACTGAAGCTGGATGATGACTATATGGTTAATTACATAATTCTTTTCACACTTGTATATGTTTGAAAAAACATGTGAACAGAGATAAAAATAGGAGAAGTGACTTTTTAAATCTTTTCATAAGAATATAATTTGCTTTTGTAATTGGAATATACATTTGCTTCTAAAGCAGTTAGACAGCAGCTAAAAAAGCTCTATATTTCTTGGAACTGTCCATGCATAAAAATATTTGCTTACCTCTACCAATTTGGAAGCTAAGTACATGGAAATAGTTGTGCTTTTATAAAACATCATTGATATACCAGCCAAAAATCCTGAAACAACAAATAAGGCAAAAACTATTCAGATCTCAAAGTATTTTTTTTTTTTTTTTGCTATTAAGTCATTTAGAAATGCTAATTTACTTCACTTAAACAGGAAAAAAAATCGATATGTAGCACTGTCTCTTGTTATAACACTCAAGTATAATAATATACCTGATGATGTTAAAATGGTATAAGTTCTTATTATCACACATTTTTTTAGTTAACAAATTTATTTTTAGGAAAATAAACTTAACTAAAACAGTTACTTACATAAAAATTTTTGTTTTCAGAGGAACAGACAACTCTATACACATATTACTAGAAACCTTTTATTTTTAATTTACCTTTAAAAAATAGCAGTGGTCTTACCAAATACAATGATTTTTAAAAAAATTTCTTAAGGCTGGTATCATTTCTGATTAAAATGGAAATACCATTTATTCATTTACTTGCCTACTGTGATGTATCACCACATTTCTCTCTACAACATTGCCTTTATTCTGGAATGGAGAACGAAGGGGAGGAAGGAAGAAAGGAATACTAATAGTAGAAATACTAATAAATACGTGATTCACGGTCAATTTAACTTAAGTAGTACATATATTGCACTTGTGGAAAATGCCCTGTAGCTGTTATTTTTATAAAATGATTTAAGTTCTTTAAAAATGAAAATTTTATTATTAAAACATTTGTCACTGTTGCCACTGGAAATATATATATATATATTTTAAGGAAATTTAATTGAACATCTATTAAGGAGGGAAGATACCTACTGCACTATCAACTCAAAACAACAAAGGACAAGAGTGCCTCGATATGCCAAGCTTTGCAATTGCAAAATGTACAACTAGCTTCTCAATAAGGATTCTATTACAGAGAAAGGAAGATCCAGAGAAAATGGATGAGTTTAAAAGATATTTCCCATTCATTCCTACCACCTATTGATAATATTCATTCCTATTTTTATCATTGCTTTACCGGCTATAACTGCATGCAGCTCATCATCCAGGTTTCTGACCCAGCGTAGGAAGCAACTAGTACCCTGTATTAAGGAGAAAATACAATGAATACAGTTGTTTTATATACAGAAAAAATCATGAAAACAAAAACATCTGTGAGTTAGTCACTAGACGAACTTGGAAGCAAATTGGTAATCTTATCTAAATCAAATTGAATACAGGATTGGGAAAATTATGAACAATAATCAGGTACAAAGTTATTGCTCTGGTTAGAGTCCATTAACAAATTACATGTAATATTTTTCTGGTAATGATTTTTCAAAATGAATCCATAAATTTCACTTTTGCCTAGATGCAGAATTTTGGAAAGAGTATCACACCTACCCTAACAAGGCAAACACACTGGATAAAACAAAGCTGTTAGGAAGAATTCTATTCCCAGCAAAAATATAATACTGAAAGTGAAATTCAGACTTTTTCACACAAATAAATACTGAGAAAATTCATCACCTCTGTGGCTGTTGGGCAGTTTGATGTAATTATGAATTCCAAAAATATAATTGGATCATGCTTGTAAATTGATCTGTTAATCTGGGCATGATTAAATTATGATTAGGGCATTGACAGGGCCACATCAGTAGGACGTTGAGCCCTACCCCTTGGTGGGTGAGGAATCGAATATAAAAGGCAAGGCAAAGAACAGAGTTGAAGCCGGTTTCTGAGAAGCAGTCCTTTGAGAAGCAGTTTTGATGTTGGAAAGAAGGCCCCAGGAGAAGAGAAGCAAGCCAGTCACCTGATCGTCTACAGCTGACCTTGTGGAGGAAACAGGAGCTAAGCCCGGAGAGAAACGCAGCCCCGGGAAGAGAAGAACCCCAGAAGCCTGAATCCTGGCAAACACTGGCAGCTGTCTTGCTCTAACATGTGGCAATGGACTGTGGTGAGAGAAGAAACTTAACACTTTATGACCCGGTAACTGTGGACTTCTACCCCAAATAAATACCCTTTATAAAGACCAACCCATTTTTGGTATTTCACATTAGCACCCCTTTGGCTGACTAATACAACCTCCAAACATGTGTTATAAGAAATGTTAATGGAAGTTCCTCAGGCAGATGGAATAAGATACTAGACAAAAATTTAGATCTATAAAAAGAAATGAAGACCTCTGGAAATAGTAAAAATGAATGTCAATTTAAAACTTTTTTTGTTGTTATCTTAATTGGTCTACAAGTAATTTAAATGCCTAAAGCAGGGGTCAGCAAACTATGGCCCACGGGTCAAATCTGGCTGCACTCTATTTTTGTTTGGCCTGCAAGCTAAGAATAGTTTAAATGGGTGAAAAATCAAAATAATGTTTTGGGATGTGACAATTATATGAAATTCTAACTTCAGTGTGTCAAAGTTTTATTGGAACACAGCCATGTTCATTCATTTGTGTATTGTCTGTTGATGCTTTCACCCTACAATGGCAGAGTTGAATAGTTGTGACAGAAACCATATGGTCCACAATGCCTAAAATATTTACAGCTGGGCCTTTACAGGAAAAATTTGCTGGCCTCTTTGCCTCAAGCAAAAATAGAAACAATGTATTGTGGGGTTTATAATATATGTAAAGGTAAATGTGTGACAGCATAAAGGATGGGAAGCATGAAATAGAAGAACAGTGTTAAAAGGTTCTTAGACGAGACGCAAGACCGTCCCCGGCCTGGGTTCACTTCAGACCATCAATAGTAAAAAGCAGTGCCTTTCATTTTTTAACAGATATGGCTCGTGGACAGCAGAAGATTCAGTCTCAGCAGAACAATGCCAAAAAGCAAGCTAGCTGAAAGAAGAAACAAGGACATGACCAAAAGGCAGCTGCCAAAGCTGCATTAAACATATACCTGCACTGTCTGTAGGACACAAATGCCAGATCCTAAGACCATCAAGCAGCAGTTTGAGAGCAAGCATCCTAAGACTCCACTTCCTCCAGAATTGGCTGATGTTCAGGCATAAAGTTGTTTACAGGTGAATTCATAACACCTTTGGCTCTTCTACTGTCTCCGCCTTAGGTAACAAACCTGCAGCTGCTTTTCTAATAAACTGTTGATCAGCAAAAAATAAAGGGGCTACAGAAACACTCATTTTTATGCTGTTCCCTTTTGGGCTTCAAGCAAAGACAATTCTGTGTAAAATGTACAGTTGACTCTGATTTGGAAATCTGAAATCAGTCCATCTTTGTTATAAATCTTTTTTTTACAACTGTAATTATATTGATGTTCACATTGTGTAAAATAACTCATTTAATAAAGTAGTACATTGATTTTACCACATTAAAAAAAAAAAGGTTCTTAGACTATAAATAAAGGGGAATAATATTTGACTTTGATAAGCTAAACATGTATATTAAAGCCCTTAAGGCAACTACTAAATATCAAAAAATAGTGGAGCCAATAGTAGAGATAAAATTGTCATAGTAAAATATTCAGTTAAATCCAGAAGACAGAAAAAGATTAAAAAAAAAAAAGAAACAAAGAAAATATGGAATAAATAGACAACAATAAGAAGGTAGGTGTAAACACACTATATCAAGAACTATATTAAATGTAAATAGTCTAAACACAACTAAAAGATAGATTATCAGATAGGATAAAAATGGAAGAACCAATTATATGTAGTCTAATAGAAGCCAACTTTTAAACAAAGACACACAAAGGTTAAAAGTAAAAGGATAGAAACAATATACCATGAAGTACTACACAAAAGAAAGCTGGAATAGCTATTTTAATATCAGATATAGTAGATAAGGAATATTACCAAACAGGGAATACTACCAGAGATAAACAGGCACATTGCAAAATGAGAAAGAGGTCTGTTCATCAAGAAGACACAGAAGAAATGAGGTTAATTATTTGGCACCACTCTTTTGTTTTTTGTTTTTGTTTTTTTCCTGAGGTATTGGGGCCAGGGATTGAACCCAGGACCTCGTACGTGGGAATCCGGTGCTCAACCACTGAGCTAAATCGGCTCCCCTAATTTGGTTTTTCCATTTGTTTGTTTGTTGTTTATTTTTTTGTTTTTAGGAGGCACCAGGGACTGAACCTGGAACCTCCCATATGGGAAGCTGGTGCTCAACTGCTTGAGCCACATCCACTCCCATGCCCCTCTCTTAATTACATTCTTACAAAGATGCTAAAGGATGGTTTGTTTAAATTTTAAATCACATAAGGGTGGCTTCAGAACACACTGTATGAATATTTTCCATAAGAGAGTTTCTGACACAGTTGTATTTTCCTTAGTTTAATATAATACCACTTTACCACTTTGTATTACCTAAGCAAATATATTAATGGAAATGAAGGAAAAAAAAAAAAAACATGCACTGAGATGTACTGAATAACCAACCTGGGACTAAAAAAGTTGGAGATAATCCACAGGTAAACATTTAAAAGTTTATGTTAATAATAAATACAAATACTATGACATGAGAAAAGAAAAATAATTTGTATATAAAAATGTAATTACCAATAATTTGTCCTATTAACTATTAAATCCTGTCTATTAAAAATATTAGCAATGCTTCCTAGTCAAACAATACTGAAAATGTTTTTAATATTAGTAATGTTTCATAACAAATGATTATCTATAGTTTGTTATCCATAATTTATCACTTTTTTCCATTTCAAAATACTTTCTCCATACCTGCTTTTTAGAAGTAAATTATTACATAAAATGAAACATGACTATTTTATCCAGACTAACTCCAGAATCCCATTTTTCCAGCATTAATTTTATTTGAATTTATCAATAACAACAAAATAAATACAGGTCAACCTCGGTTAACACATTTTAAGATTTGCTATCTAGATTTAGATTGAGAATCTACATCATTTTGGATGTTTAATAAGCTATGTCAGTAGCATGATTTACAAACTAGTGATTTCCATTTTACTTAAGGTTGCAGAGTACTATGTCGAGAATGTTCCCTACCTCTGTGTGTAGGTATGTGCTTACGGGTGTGTGAGCATGTTTACAGAAATATCAAGAAAGGGGTAGTGGAATATTAACTCTGGTTATCTGAGAAAGTGTGGTCAGAACAGCGAGTAGAAGAGGGAAAATAAGTCATTGCCTATATATCCTTATATTGCCAATAAGTGTTAAAACACCAAAACCTTACTGGTTCTAGCAAAGGCTGATATCAGCTAAAGGGTCTAAAATATGTTTAAATTAATAACAAAGAAATAAGAAAAACAGAAAGACAAAGTATATTATCACTTTTGACATTATAAATATCAGATTAAAATGCAAATGAGTCTTTCAAAAGCTTTAATATTATATACAAATGTAAATATCTACACAAACATATTAAAAAACATTCTAAAAGAAGTTTCCCCAACCAACCTCAATTGACAATATATTGTGTGTATTTGTTATTATCAAGATATTTATGAATATTACAGAAAAAAAAGCATTAAAAATGATGAGTTAAGGGTGTATCTCATTTTAACAAGAGCCATAGCCATAGTATTTATTTCCCTTTTATTTTGTTTTTCTCATCTGAAAACCTTACCTTGTATATACTAACAAAAGAGCCAAGAAAAGCTCCGAGCTGGAAGTTTTCTTTATTATAGAAGAGAGAAAGTAGCCTGGATGGCTGTGTAAACAGATGCCTAAACACAGAGGGGATTCGAAGGCAACACTGGATCAAGTAGCCCACACTAAACATCCTGATGAAACCCTAGAGAAAATTGGAAATCTATTTACAATCAAATTCTGAAGTGTGACAGAATATGAACTTTAATTTCTCAAAATCAAACAAGACTCAAAGAAATGAATACAAGTTTATATTACAGCTATGTTCAAAATTGTCTTAAAACCTCAAACAATAATTTTAAAACCATTACCCTTAACACAGAGTGAAATCTTAGAGTGAGTATACGCACTGATTTACAAAGACTTAAAAGTCTCACAAGCCCTAGCCAAGCTTGCCTATGCACAAAAATTTCATTTCTTGACATTTTGCTGACAAGATTTTAAATTCCTAAACCACAAATTTCACAAATTTCAAAAACCACAGGAGTTTTTAAAACAAAAGCAATTAATACAACCAAATGTTTTTGGAAATTTTGACAGAAAACTGCTGTTAATCATTAGTACGAGCAGTTATTCTATTGACTGAAAAAATAATTTTACCATTTGTTTAGATCTTTGATACCAATTTTTAAAAATGATTGTGCTAAAAGAATTTCCCGGGAAAATAAATTATTATATCTAAATTATTTAGCTCAGTTGTGTCAGGCTAGAAAATCTCTAGGGATTGGCAGCTTTAAGTTATAATAACAAAACTTGAGAAAGCAAATCCACTACAAATTCATATTTGCTGCCAACATTTCTCCAGATTTCCCACAACTGTTTATAGTACAAAAGGGAACTAATTATCTGGGAAGGATGACTGGTTTTGGTTGATTTCATTTCAGTATTTATGAAAATAAAATTTCATGTCACCTAATACCTAGAGACTGAAAATTCCAATTAACATGAAACAAAACCTTAACAAAAATAATATTTTATATAAAATTCAACCAATACATTGTAATACTAGTCTTCCATCCTTCTCTCTCACCCCAACTGGAAAGGGAAAATGTCTAACTCTTAAAAATGTATGCCTGATAAACTTTAAAGATCAGGTTTGTATCTTTCAGATAACAGCTCTCATTTCTAGAAAAAAAATTAATGTACAATTAACTAATTTACCTGAAACCATCTACTATCTGGTTAAAACATGAAAGTTCAATTGTCCAATGATTTTGTATCTGCTTAACCGAAGCTGCCTACTATTTAATACACGAAAGCCATACTTTTATCTTGCCATTGATAACCTTACAATGCTAATCTAAAGATTCAAGGATCATGCTCATGTCACAATCTTTTTGTGCTATTTTCAAGAGATCCATTCATCTCTCCATCCATATACCCTTTCACGTATTTAAGAAATATTTGCTAAATGTTTATTATGTGCCAGGCATTGCATTAGATTCTGAGGATACAGTGGTGAAGAGGACGCAAAGTCCTTGTCTTGGTGAAGTATTCATGCTCATTGGGGGAAGAGAAAATAAAAAAGTAAACACACAGGTATAATAATTATAGATTATAATAAGTGTTATGAAGTAAATAATCAGGGCACTAGGATTGAAATTAACAGGGCAACCTCTATTTACTGAATGGGTAAGGGAATACCACTAAGGATGTGATATTTAAACAAATGCAAAGGCGAAGGAGGAGCTAGCATCAGAAAGCCATTCCAGATAGCTTGGACAGAAAGAACAAAGCTTAAAAAAAAAAAAAAAAAAAAAAAAAAATCGGGTTGGGGAGATAGTGGCAGGTACTGGGAACCAACAAAAAAGTGAGTGTGAATCATGTATAGGGAGTTGAGGGGAATGTAATTAATAATAAGAATATTTACTTAGAGATACAATTTAACAAGTGATATAACTGAGACCATGAAATAATGAGGTATACTGTCAGAAAATTTTTATTATGTTTGTGGTGTTAATTCCTCACCTGTAGGCTTCCAAAGAGTTTTATATTCGTAGACATAATATTCTGATTTATACATAAATCAGTAGAGTACTGGTACATATTTGAAAACATCACTAGTTTTCATTGCTTGGTAATTCTCACTAACTTTCTCGTATAATTTTAATACCCTTTCCCCAAAAGAAAAATTTCTCAAATACCTCTGATTTAATCAGAATACTTCTCTTAGTCTCTGATCTAAAGTTTCTTCCCTTGAACTCCAATCCTGTTCAACAGGAGGGAGTGATTACTCTCCAGGAACGAGCAGACTCTGAGGCTGCCAGCCATGTTGCTTTTTATGCCACTTTAAAGATGGGGCAGGAAATCAGATTTGGAAAGAGTATATCAAAAACTGCTGTACAACTGAAAAAAATATTCTACTGCTTTTATCTTCGGGCATATCTTTGGGGATTCTCCTTCCCTTCTAGAGTGACAATAAGGAGACTGTCTTTTGGGATTCTGTACGAATCTGCTCTTCTCATCAAGTGAGTGAGGATCAGAGCTTGCAAGAAAGAACATAAACGTAAAAGCATCAGATTTATAGAGCACCATCGACAATTAAGGAATTTGCAGCAGATGGTGCCACCTGTGCCAGACTAACTGCAGTGAAAATAACCTTCCCAGAGTTGGTGGCGATGCAAGGGGGGTTAGGGGGCCGGGTGGGGAGAACCATACTAGTATACTAGTTTATTTGGGAATGGGGAAATTATGCCAGTGGGCACAGTTAAATTTCTCAACACAGAGCAAATGTGGACAAGCTCCAGTTACCTCAGTGCCTTAAAAAATGTAACAGCTTTACAAAACCAAATGCCACTGCACCAGATTGTGCACACTGTATGTTTGCAACTGCTGAGCCAGCTACCACACAGCACATTCCAGAGGCCTCACTGAAGGATGTAGTTCTAATAAGGATGTATTACTAAGTATACATTTTAATGGCTTTATTTTTGCCTTTTTTTTTGTTTTTTTTGTCATCCCATGTTTTCACCGACCTCATAAATTTTTCACTCTAAGCTATTTAAAAATCATTTAACTAAGGATCTGGTGGGTGAATATTAAAAGCTAAAGCATTCCCTAGTTCTCACAAACTTCTTAACTCCTCAAGTCACGTGCAAAGAATGATAGGAAATATTAATATCAATTTTTCATTTACTTTGGAATTCTTTTTTAGTAAATGAGTTATTTTTATACATATTCCCCATTGTTTAAAAAGAGAGTACTTTCATATACTCACTTTAATGCAATAAGAGATGCAATTATCTTCATAGTGTTTACAACATCTATGCCTTGGTCCATGCTTGCATCTGAAATTAAACCAAAAAAATTAAGCTAATTATAATTAAAGAGAGAGTATGTGTGTAGATCTGTTTAAAACTCTAACCAAAAAAGGAGAAAATACCACTTACTGTGTGAATCTTTTGGTTTCTTAGGACATAAGAGATAAGAATGACAGAGATGTTTTTTTCTTGGCTGCTCATCATTTGCCACATTGTATAAAATATGTGACTGCAGTCAAAATACTTTAGTGTGGAATAGAAAAACCATACTGGTGAATATTTGTGACTAAATATGAAAAATATGTATATATTATGTATATACTCTGCCAAATCTTTTAAAAGCTAAATCATTTACTGTAGAGTTTAACAGTCATAAATCATCCATGAAGTCAGTACTTGAGCAAAAAATCATAAGAATGTGTTCAGGTTACAGGAATTTATACTTAATTATACTTGAGAGAAAACATATGGAGAAGAAACATGATATAGCATTAGAATTCAAAATTCACTTTTAAAAATAAATATAGAAATAAATCATGTAGGAATTCAAAAGCAGGTTATTTGTGATTTAATTATAAACCACTTAACCCTCTGGTGTTTAATAAACATTTCCACTGGAAGGACTACTGTTCAAGACATATTTTAATTATTTAGTATGTTGACTCCAGGACTATTTAGTCACCCTAGGCATAATAAACTAAGCAGAAGAAGAAGCTAACACGGGTTTAGCTGTTCACCTCTCTTTGATGGGTTCATGTGCCAAAATAAGCAGTCTTTGTAACCTCTTTTAGAATGTAGTTAATTAATTCACTTCATGGTTGGAACACCATGTTTTTAACAGTAACTTGTGGATCAATGTTCTGGTTCTAAATGTCTCCAATCCCATTTGCAAACTGACTAGCAAGACCTTTCCCTAACTCTAATTCTGAACTGCAGCTCCAGTCTTCAGGTAGACTTTCTAAGTCAGAGGTGATGTGACAGCTCATATCCCTTATGTCATTAAAATGATATGACATATCTGGTCATGTGATGCTGTTGAGTGATTCAAGCTGGTGGCCTGAAAAGAGGACTGCCTCATGCAAACCATTACTTTTCACACTTTTAAGTGCATTTGCTTTTAAGTATGAAAAGTTCTCTCCAAAGACATTTCTCAGCCATTGCTAACAGAACTACACAGGGATTCTTAAACTCTCCTACTCCACTTGCTAGTGAAGTTAAATCCTGATATCACCTGTACCATTCAGTCATTCATCTTTCCTTAGTCTCTCATTAAAATGGCCACCCAAGTCCTGGGCTGCCTATCTCCTATATTATTTGCTTTCACATCAGTGGATGCATTGAGCCTACTCTAACAAGGTCTGCCGAGACCTCATTAGCTCTGATACCCAAGTTATCATTCACCCATATAAAAACTCTCTACATTCCCCTCTGATTCTTGTTGATATTATTTTCATTAATGGGGATCCTCCCCTCTTCCCTTGTCCTTCACTAAGGTGATGTACAGTGATCCACAAGATCCATAGATCCATAACTCTTTCTGAACTTGCTTTAATCGGTTCACTACCACAATTATTCCTACCATCTCCTTTTCGTTTCTTCCTTTTTACCTTCCATGTGCAGTGTATGCAAAGATGAAGACAAAGTCCTTAAATTAAGTAAAACTCTGAGCACTTACTCTTGCTCATGTATTATGGCTGGCAATTTAACATAGGTACAGCATTTAGTGCACACAACAGTCCTTACTAGGACTTAATTAACCCAGTTAACAGATGAGGACTTGGGGAGACAGAGTGATTAAATGAGTTTCCCAAAGTCCTAAGACCACTAGGGACAAAATGCAAGTCAAACACAGGTCTGCTAATTTCTTAAAGGGTTTGAGTCTCCCAGAATTGATCCTCTAACTTCCTATATTCCCTACTTATCCTACCTACTTCAAAGTATCACCACTAACATCCTTTTTATTGGCTGCTGCTCTACTTTTAAATCATTAAATTAATTTTCTTAAATCTATACACTACAAATGCAAATGACCTTTTTGTAAGAAATATAAAGACTTTTTTGTATAATATACAAATAAAGATTTCTTATTTCACTTCCAAAGCCCTAAGAATTTCCACTCTTGCAAAATATCCTTTATTTAAGATTTGCTCCTTATTGATCCTTCATCTTCTTGAATCTCTCTAAGGAGATTTTTTTTTTCTCTTTCCCACACTTGGCACATTCATTTAGCACATATTAATCTGTTAACCGAAGTTCCCCATCCTGTCTCCTAAGGTATAAGATGGTTTACAGCCCTCCAGAAAATAATAAATAACATTAACTTGCCATTTTGTGTCTTTTATAAAATTTCTATGCACAGTTTTTCATGAAAAATTATCAATACCTGAACAGAAAACAAAAACATCTTATGATGGTACAAATAACATATATAACAGTGACAAACTGCTAAAATATCAAGCTAAAGAACTCACACTGTATCCACAAGTTTCCTGACTAGAGCAATTACATTCATTCTCCTTGTTTTTTCTTCATGTTTCTCTCTCTTTTGTCCCACTTTTACATATGCTGCTTCTGGTGAATAAGAATGTGTGGGAATTTCTTCCTTCCCTACAATGAATCTAAAGAAAAAAGAAAAATGTAAGGCATTTCACATCTTAAAAAAAAAAAAATCATTAAAAAAAAAGAACAAATTTGTTTATATACAAATACATTTTGGAGAATATCTTATTATTTGAAATAATATTTTCATGATTTATATAAAATCTTATCATCCTTTAAAGAAAAACACATAGGCTTTCAAAATCAGAATAGTTAGAATAGTATTCTGATACTATTACTCACGTGACTATTAATAGTCATTTGAATGACAATGTAGGTGTTTTAAAATCAAATTAACCAAGTAAAATATAACATAGGACTTTCATGAAGTACCCCTTAACTGTCACCAATATTTTTAACGTATTACACACCTAAAAGTTCTTCAAAAGAAGCGGGAGAACTATTAACTTGGGTTTACTAGCCAATCACAAAAAAATATTTTTTTCGTAATTCTGCTTATAGTTACAATTGAATGAGTTTCTCAGTTTTTACTCTAAATTTACATCTAGTATCACATTGTATCATAAAACAGCTGCAGGGCAGTAGAAGTTCACCTGTGTACGCACAGGGTAAAAGGGGAACTAAAGAAGGAGAATCAGAAAGTGGTCAAGATTGCATATATAGTCACATCATTTCATTAGAAAATTGCTTTTTTTGTTGTTTTTGTTTTTTGTTTTAGGAGGTACCGGGGATTGAACCTGGGACCTTGTACATGCAAAGCACGTGCTCAACCAATGAGCTACACCCACTCTACTAATTAGAAAATCTTAAACTTTACGTAACTCCAATCTACTTATTTCTCATTGAAAAACCAAATATCCAAAAAGGCAGACACCATTCCAATCTCATCAAAACAGGACTATATTTTTCAAAAGACAATACAAACAAAAAGGATATGAAAATGGAAAAGAAAATATCATTAGATATCATTCAGTATTCTTTATCAGATTTTCATTATTATTGTCTGCATCTTCACTATAAGATTCATTGCTCTTGTGAAGAAAAACTGAGCTTTCCTAAGGAAACTCTACTTTCTTAACTTTTAGAAAATATCATAAAATACAGATAAAACAGGGTACACTGAAATACTGGAATATGGCATCTGAGACAAACAATATGATAATCTAAACACTTTGAAAAAAGAAAAAGCTTTTACTGTCAACAACCACAATCCATCCCATTCAGACAAACTTTGTAAATACATCTAGCTTTTCAAATCATCAGGGGTGTGCAATGGGATTTTGTTTGTCACCAGATGGCAGCCGTGCATCTTTGGTAGCTGATAATCCAAAAGAAATTAAAAAAAAAAAATGTGGGTGTATATGTAAAGTTTAAGATCTGTACTACTGCTCTTTATAAGTAAAAAGTCTAAAACTATGCCTGAGCAGATATGGCACTATCTCTCACACTTTTCATAATGCTGTAGCTATTTTCACCAGGACTGGCCTTCTCATTAAAGGTTACTTCCTTGGAGGAGCTCTCCTGCCCCAAGTCAGGCTGAGTTAGTGATCCTTCCTCTGTGCGCTCATAGCCCAACGAACCCCAAAGTACTATAAGCTCCTCTATAAGTAAATATTTAATTCATATTTATTGAATCTATGAATACAATAATAGGTTGCATTTTCTGAGTACTTATTACATGACAAGCATAGTGTGGAGCCTTTTACAAATATTAAATCCTTTAATCATCACAACAACACTATGAAGCAGGTATCATTTTCCCCATGAGAGTTAGCAAGAATAAGTATTTTGTCCATAGATGGTAATTTATCACAGGTAGGATTTGAACCCACAACTGTCTAATGCTAAAGCTTGGTTTTGTAATCACCAAGCTACATATACTTCTAACCATGCTTTAAACTACGATAAATAAGGCTTAGTGTACTTTCTGACTCCTGCACTGGCTGTACAGATGGAAAATTTCACAATCATGCTACATAGTATATCCAGAACAAGCTTCCCAAGTACAGATCTGAACTTATTACTCTCATCCTCAAAGAACTTCATTGACGTACGGCCTGTTGAATATTGTAGCTAACTAAACTACTCACCATTCTCCAAATAAACCCTGCCCCTGTGATGTTCTTCTTGTCTGGATCATTCTTCCCTACATCTCTGCTCTCTTCTCACCCTATACTGCCCCTTTCTCCCTCCCCCAAAAGACATGTGTGAACTGTATGGCACTTAGTTTCTATTCTCTGATAACTTTGGGGCTTTAATACACAGGAAGGTGAAGGTAAGCATGCCTAAAATATAGATAACCTACACTTTCCTTTTGCAACATTTAGCACAATTAAATTGATTCTTTGTTAAATATCTTCCCCACTAGCTCATAAGCTATGTGAGGAAAGAGATTGTATCTAACTCACTCAACAGTGTATTCTTAGTGCTTAGTACAATATCTGAGACATGGTAAAATATATACTAACTATATATTGAATGGATGTTATCATATTTGTAATTCCCATACTATCTTGCAATTATTGAGGGCTCCTAGAAAGATAAGTGCTGAAATGAAGCAAAATGTGATATTCTAAAACTTTTTTTTACCCTATTCTTAATTAGGAGACATTAAACAG
The DNA here is from genome assembly GCA_029593785.1 of Cabassous unicinctus. NCBI lineage: Eukaryota > Metazoa > Chordata > Mammalia > Cingulata > Chlamyphoridae > Cabassous > Cabassous unicinctus. The sequence goes on along the minus strand of JAQZBX010051939.1, from coordinate 3,442 downwards.
GTGATTTGTGAATACTTGTCTTTTGTGAATAAAGAACGAGTATCTCAGAGTGAATAATGTGTGTTCTGATGATTGAGTAATTAAGATCTATATGAGATGAAAATTCCCTAGTAACAAAGGTACCAAAGGCCTTTAAGCTTTTTTGTTTTTAAATGATTGCATTCCTTTAAATTTCATCAATTTCCAAATGCAAAGGGAACTGAGTATTTTTCCTCACCAAAGTTTAATATTGTGAGGAAGTTGTATTAAATTGGTCTACAACAAGCATTTTTCTTACTCCTAACATTTGTAATTAATATTAAAGTCATGTTTTTGATATGCTATATATTTACATCACATGTCTGCAATAAAAATCAGGCCAAGAATGCAAAAGTGGTGGAGTTAGATAGTCATGTCAGTTGCTTTTGAAAACCTACAATAAATACATATATTAACATATATTTTTTTTTAACAATGAAACTTCTCAAGAGTAAATATATAAATAGCTTTAGTAATCTTTTGAGTATCAACTTTATAATTTCAAGAATAATCATTTGTAATGTGGGGAAACTGAAAGAAATAAAATTTGCTTAATAGAAAATATTGCTAAGATGTCACTGCTACCCAAAGTGATTTACAGATCCAACACAATCCCAACCAAACTCTGAACAACCTTCTTTGCAGAAATGGAAAATCCAATCATCAAAATCATATGAAAGGGACAACCAGAAAGATGGCAGCAGGGTAAGGAGCATCTAGAGTCAGCTCATGCTATAGGGCAGTTAGTAATCACCCAGAGCTATCTAAGCACCTATTTGGGGGCTCCAGGAGACCAGAGGAGTATTCTGCAACATCATTGAAAGAATGGAAGGAGAAGACTACCCATCTGCAGAGAAGACTCATGAGCAGAACACTTCATGCCCCGGAGGCCGGTGCCCATCTTCCACTGGTGGCGCAAGCCACCTTGGGAGCTATTCTAAAGAATAGCTAAAGTTTGAACCTGTCCAAGCCAGAAAGAGGCTGGTACCTGCCATTTTAACTCTGCGCCCGGCTTGAAGGGAAGCAGGGCAGACTGAAAATCACAGTGCTGATAGAGACCGGCTTCTTTCCACCTAGATCAGATTGCAGCTCTAGCCTAGGCCCCAGCCCCACCTCCGGCAGGGAGGAAGCTGGGGGGACCTGCACCAGGCTCTCCAGGAAACTACAGGCCACGCCGCAGAGGCCAGTGATTATCCTACTCTGGCAGTGCAAGCCGCCCCAGGAGCTATTCTGTGGCTGGAATTGGAAGCTCCATTTCCCAAAAACAGGGGAGGAAGAGAAGACTGGCCACCGACTTCAGCTACTGATTTAGTAAATTCGGCTGGCTAAAGTATAAAGTATAACAGCTAAAGTTTGAACCTAAACTTTCCAAGTAGGAAAGAGGCCAGTGGCCGCCACATTTTGACTCTGCCCCGGCATGAGGGGAAGCAGGGCTTTCTGAAAATCACAGTGACTATAAGGACCAGCTTCTTTCACCCAGATGGGTATGCAGCCCTAGCCTAGGCTTCAGCCCCACCTCTAGCAGGGAGGAAGCTGGCGGAACCTGCACCAGCCTCTGGATAACTGCAGGTACATTCGGCTAGCACAGACTGAATAGTCGGAAGTCTACCTCTGTAACTGTGGTTGCTTTCACTGCTGCCCACACCTGCAGCTCCATCCCCACCCCAGGCAGGGAAGGAAGGGGCATGAAGCTTCATCAGCCTCCCTGGGCAATCACAGTCTAGACCTGCACAACTTGGATTATTACACATGGCTGTGGCTCTGTCCCTATCCCTGGCAAAAAAAGAAAGGTGGGAGAAGCTTCATCAGTCCCTGGGCAATGCGGGCAACTTGAGCCTCTACAACTTACAGCACCAACTACATCCTTGGCTCCTATTATACAACCAGCAAGGGAGAAAGGGCAAGGAAGCCCTAAACTAAAGAGAGAACCTGCACACAGAAAAAATAGATCTAGTAAGCCAGATGCCAAGACTCCAACAAAATATTACAAGCCATGCCAAAAAACAGGAAGATATGGCCCAGTTAAAGGAATAAGATAAGCCTTCAGATGATATAAAGGAGTTGAGATAACTAATCATAGAGGTCCAAACAAATCTCCTTAATAAATTCAATGAGATGGCTAAAGAGATTAAGGACATTAAGAAGACACTGGATAAACACAAAGAATTTGAAAGCATACATAGAAAAATAGATCCTTCAGGAATGAAAAGCACAATATAAATGAAATTAAAAATACACTGGAATCCTATAACAGCAGATTTGAGGAGGCAGAAGAAAGGATTTGAAGAAATGGCCTCCAAAAGCAAACATAAAAAAGAAGAGATGAAGAAAAGAATGGAAAAAATTGAATAAGGTCTTAGGGAACTAAACAACAGCAAGAGACATGCAAACATACATGTCACGGGTGTCCCAGAAGGAGAAGAAAAGAGAAAAGGGGCAGAAGGAATACTTGAAGAAATAATGGTAGAAAATTTCCCAACACTATTGAAGGACATAGATATCTGTGTCCAAGAAGCACAACATACTCCCCTCCGAATAAATCCAAATAGACCAACTCCGAGACACATACTAATCAGAATGTCAAATGCCAAAGACAAAGAGAGAATTCAGAAAGCAGCAAGAAAAAAGCAATGCATAACATATAACAGATAGTCAATAAGATTAAGTGCCGATTTCTCATCAGAAACCATGGAGGCAAGAAGACAGTGGTATGATATATTTTAAGATACTGCAAGATAAAAACTTCCAGCCAAGAATCTTATATCCAGCAAGATTGCTTTCAAAAATGAGGGCAAGTTTAGAATATTCACAGATAAACAGAAACTGAGAGAGTTTGTACCCAAAAGACTAGCTACAGTCTGAAAAGACAGGAGAGAGGGGCTTGGAAGAGAGTCTAGAAATGAAGACTATATCAGTAAAAGTAACTAAATGTCTCTAAAGAGTGGTGAAAATAAAATATGACAGATAAAACCCGAAAGTCAAAATGGGTGAATTAAGAACTGCCTTTACAGTAATAACGTTGAATGTTAATAGATTAAACTCCCCAATCAAAAGACACAGATTGGCGGAATAGATAAGAAATATGAGCTATCTATATGCTGTCTGCAAGAGACTTACCTTAGACCCAAAGATACTAATAGATTGAAAGTGAAGGGCTGGAAAAAGATATTCCACGCATGCAGTAACTAAAATAAATAAATAAATAAATAAATAAATAAAGCCAGAGTAGCTATACTTATATCAGATGAAACAGACTTTAAAAGACACTAGTAATGCGCAATCTAAGGAGAAAGTCAGGAAAAAATTCCATTTGCAATAGTGACTAAAAGAATACCAAGGATATAAAGCACTTGTATTCAGAAAACTACAATCCATTGTTAAAAGAAATTTTAAAAAGAACTAAATAATTGGAAGAACATTCCAT
>JAQZBX010051938.1:0-19257 GCA_029593785.1 Cabassous unicinctus | reverse complement strand
ATTAAAAAAAAAAAAAAAGACACTGTGGAAAAAATGGAAGATGCCACTGTACATATAGGACAACTGTTATTACAGTGATGAAAGGAAAAAAGTCAAAAAATAATTTATTTTGTTTTATTTTTTAATGTATTTCATTTATTTTAATACTCCAATCTTTTTTACTTTATTTTTTATTTAGCTTTTCTAAATTATTATGTATTTTATTTCTTATGTTTAAATCTCTCATTATTATTTCATTTTCCGATTAATCAAATTTGGCAATATTCTTGATTTCATTTTTGAAGAGGTTTTGGATCACAGAAGGGTTACAACTATAGCAGGGAAGGATCAATGGGGTGGGGTGTCAGTGATGGGGGATACATGGGAGGAAGTTCACCTGGGCATACATATAAGGTATATAAATATATTCAAATATTTATGGAGCATTGCCACAGTGGGTGGAGATTCACACAACAACTGAAAGATTATGGAATCTCCACCCTGGGGAGCTCTGCCACATTCTCTAATGGAACAGCAACAACCTCCCAAGCGCAGGGGCAATGATTAGTCAGGAAGGATGGTCCATTGATGGACTCTTGATGATGATGACTATGCTTTCAAGCCTTTTGCTTTTGAATTTGCAGCTTAGCCTAGTGCCAGGACATATGGTCATGGGAAATAGCTCCAGAGTTTGTTGCCTTACCAGTGGCCCTACTTTGAAGTTTGTCCTCCCAAGAGTGATAAAGTTGGACTAGTAACTTCTCTACATGTGCCTCTTCTGTCCCTTTTATTTGAACCTATAGTTTGTGCTGGAGGTGGTGTCTGTACATCCAAGAGATTTTAATCTCTGGGCTGTCCATGTGCCAGCTGGGCCCTGAAATTTAACAGAGTTGCAATACCTACTCTCCAGTTCATTGGACTCACCCAGGACAACTAGCAATGAGATGATGATGGACAACAACCATCCCAGAGACTGAGTAAGTCTACAACTGCAAGCAAGAGTCCCATGAGATCAAAGCCTCCTCTCAATTAGAGGTGCAGTGGGCAACACCATCCCAGAATTCTGAGGATTGGAGACTGAAATATGGACTAAAGTAGACTTACAGGTATTATACTATAGATTTATTGTGATTCTAGCAATGGAAGAAATTATATCATTCACATGGAGGCAGTGGCCACTAGAGGGGGGCAGTGAGCGGTAAATACAGGTGAAATATGGGGGCATTTGGGGACTTGAGAATATTCCTGAATGACATTACAATGACAGATAGGGGTCATTACATATCTTGACATAGCCTCCAAAATTGTGCAGGAAAGAGTGTAAACTACAATGTAAACTATAATCCACGCTTAGTGGCAATACTTTAAAAAGTTTTCATCAATTGTAACGAATGGACCACACTAATGAAAGATGTTGTTATTGGGGGAAAATGTGGAAGGTGTAGGAAGTGGGGCATATGGGAATCCCCTAAATTTTTAGGTATCATTTATGTAATCTAAATAATATTTTAAAAAAATAAAAATTATATATATATATAAAATATATATGAAAAGAAAGTTCTATAAAAGTGAACACAGGTAGTAAATTACAAGTTACCAGGGCCCAGAGGATGAGAGGAAGGCAGAGTTATTTCTTAGTAAGTGAGGAGTTTCTGTTTCAGATGACGAAATCTTGATAGAATGGATATTGTTTATGGTAGCACAATATTATTAATGTTATAAACACCACTGAATTGCACACATCAAAGTGCTCAAAATGGAATATTTGGATTGTATATATGCTATTACAAAATGTTAAAAAAAGTTGCAGGGAGATAATTTTGAAGGTAAAGGTGATATAGCTTTAGAGGTTTCCTGGAAGCATGGGAAGCTCAGGAAATTAGTGGAAATAATTGAGAATAATACATGGAGAAATTGACTTAGCAATTCTAATAATTGCAATTATTAATTAGCCACAATATTTTAAAGAGGGTGGTAATGACACTGAAGGATATGGATATATCACTAGGACAGAATAGGAAATATAGCAATGATCTCTGTATTAATAAATGTTTCATGCATCATCAAGATGGTATTAAAAACCAGTAGAGGAAAAATAAATTGCTTAATTAGTGGTGAAAGGAAATAATTTTGTAATATGAAATTGAGGTAAGCTAATTCATACTTGAGACAAAAAATATTCCAGTTTTCATAAAGAAAAACAAAGTACTATTATCAGCACGTCTATTTATAAAATTGTAGATTAGGAGCCATCGTCAAAAAGGCAGACAGAATAAGAGAAAGGTGATTTTATTTTATGTTACATGAAATTTATGTTTTATTTTGTTTTTTCATTTAAACATGCTCTATTAGTCTGCCAAGGCAATGTCAATGCAAAGTACCAAAAATCTGTTGGCTTTTAAAAGGGTATATATTTGGGGTAAAACTTTCAGTCCCAAGGCCATACAAAGTCCAACTCAAGGCACCATAAGAGGTGCTTTCTCAATAAAGTCAGCTGCCACATGTTGAAGCAAGATGGCAGGTGATCTCTGCCTGGTCTCTTCTTCCCCTCTGGGCTTCCTTTTTATCTTGAGCTCTGTGGGCCCAACCACTTGAGGCCTTGTGTTTAAATGATCCTATAGTCTTCTTTCACCTGGCATAGGGCTTTTTTCTTTCTGGACCTTCTATATCAGTCTGAGCTGTTCTAATCTCTTCCCAATCTCAGTTGTAAACTATCAGTCAAAGTAGCTTATCTCTCCCCAGGGCCTCAGCTGATTGAGCCTTCTTTCTGTTATATGGCAGGATAAAATATGACAGAGCTCCCTCTTCTTGTGAGTGTCTGTTTATATCTGACCCATCAAGAGGGTGGGAAACAACTTGAGTCATACCTTACTGATGTAGTCTAATAAAAAAAAAGCCAATCAGGGGTAGTACACTCAGAGGAATAGATTAGTTTACAAACATAATCCTTCTCTTTTTGAGAGTCATAAAATAAAATAAAAAAAACTGCCACACGAAGAACCATCTTTGATAGAGTATTAGCAATTTAGGTAACTGTTTACTTTCATAAGTTTACTTTTATAAGGTTGAGCAACAACCTTATAAAAGGAATTTTTGTTGACCAAACACTTGTTATTTTCAGTAACTTATATTTCTTAGAAAGTAAAAAGGCCTGTGGTTGAATAGAAAAATGTCCAAAGGCATATGAGGCCTCTCATCAAACAATATATTCTTAAAATCAATTAACCCAAGAAAATATGATCAACTATTAATATAATAAATGCAAATGTATTTATAAATATTATTATAAATGCAAATATGGTCAATGAGATACATTTTCAAACATGAATTTATCAAAGTATTTTTAAAAATGTGAAGAAAATAGATATTTTCCTTCACAGTTAGTGAAACTATCAATTAGTGAATCTCTGGGAGCTTCCTTGGCAAAATGCTTAAAAAGCCTTTAAAATATACTAAACTTTGCACTGAACCACTTTACTACAAAGATTTCATTTCCTTGTCTCAGAGTAGAGTACAAAGATTGATCTTTGTATGCCCATTATGTTCCTAATTATAGTAACAAAATATTAGCAACTAATAAAGACACAAAAATTTATGTTGGATTAAAATTACGTTATACTTAAGACTATAATATTCTGTGTTCATAAATTGTAATAAATGTTCCACATTAGTGAACGATGTTGTTAATGTGGGAAAATGTGCGAGGGGTAGGGAGCGAGGCATGTGGGATTCCCCCATATTATTTTTTTAACTTATTTTTCACTTATTTATTTATTTATTTATTTAATTTTAAAGATTTATTTTATTTATCCCCTTCCCCCTCTCCCCGTTGTTTGTGGTCATTGTCTGCTCTCTGTCTCCATTTGTTCTATGCTCTGTATATCTGCTCCTCTTCTCTGGGAACCAAACCTGGGACCTCCCATGTGGTAGGCAGAAGTCCAGTCACTTGAGACACATCTGTTCCTATAATTATTTATTTTTAATTTATCCATCACCCCTCTCCCAGATGGTTCTCTTGTCTATCTGCTCATTGTTTGCTTGCCTTTCTCCAGGTGGCACTGGGGCCCAAACCTAGGACCTCTCACATGGGAGGGGAATGCCAAATGGCCTGAGCCACATCTGCTCCCTGTGAGCTGTGGTGTCTGCTGACTTTGTGGCATCTGCACTTTTACACGTCTGCTTGTTGTTCCAGGGGGCAGCATTTAGCTCTCATTGTGGAGGGGTGTGGGCATCTAGCTCTCACTGTGGCCACACTAGCTCTTGTTGCAGCAGGTGCTACACTGAGCTCTCCTTGTGGCAGGTACGGGTGTCAGCCCACCCTCCCCAGGAGGCACCGGGACTTGAACCCGAAACATCCCATGTGATAGGCGGGAGCTCAATCTCTTTAGCCACATGCACTCACCCCCCACATATGTTTTATGTAACATGTATACTAAGTATCTTTAAAAAAAATAAAAAAGAATATTATAAAAGAGAAAAATTATGATTGTAGAAGACTTCCTCAAAGATGGCAAATTAGAAAACAAACGACTCACTTCTCTCCCAGATAAATAGCTAGAGGAGAGGTAGAAATGCCTGGACAAAATGTTTTCGGGTTTAGAATACCCAGAAGAGAAAGGGGCACAAAAAAATAATTTTGATAGAAAGACTGTGAATAGAAGGAAAATTCCTCAATATGATAAAGAGCATACCTTAAAAACCCACAGCCAACATGGTATTCAATGGGGAAAGGTTGAAAGCTTTCTCTCTAAGATCGGGAGAAGGCAAGGATGCCCAGTGTCATGCTATTCAATATTGAGCTAGAAGTTCTAACTAGAGCAACTAGATAAGAAACAAAAAGGCATCCAAATAGGAAAAGAAGAACTAATATCTCACTCTTCACAGAGGATATAATCCTATATTTAGAAAATTCTGAAATATCTATGACAAAGCTACTTGAGCTAATAAACAAGTTCAGCAAAATGGCAGGATACAAGGTGAACATGCAATAATCAGTAATGTTTCCATACACTAGTATTGAACAATCTGAAGAAGAAATCAGGAAAAAATTCCATTTACAATAGCAAGAAAAGGACTGAAATACCTAGGAATCAATTTAGCCAAAGATATACAAGACTTTTAGTCAGAAAACTACAAATTTCTTCTAAGAAATTAATGAAGACCTAAACAAGTGGAAAGATATTCATATTCATGGATTGGAAGACTAAATATAGGAAAGATTTCAATCCTACCCATACTGATTTATAGATTCAGTGCAATACCAATCAAAATTCCAACAGCCTACTTTACAGAAATAAAAAAGGCAATTACCAAATTTATTTGGAAGGTAAAGTGCACCCTAATAAACAAAGTATACTAAAAAAAAAAAAAGTGATATGGGAGGACATCCACTGCCTAACATTGAAATATAATACAAAGATACAGAGATCAAAATGGCTGGACACATTGGCATAAAGATAGACACATTGATTACTGGAACAGAACTGAGAGTCCAGAAATAAACCCTCACCTCTACAGCCAACTGGTTAATGAAAAAATTTCCAAGTCCACATTACTGGGACAAAATAATCTACCAAATTATGCTTGGAGACTGGATGTCCTTAATCAAAAGAAAGAAAGATGACCCTTTTCTCACCTACTATACAAAAATCAACTCAAAATGGCCCAAAGAGCTAAATATAAAAGCCAGAACCATAAAATTACTAGAAAAAAATGTAGTATAACGTCTTCAAGACTGTGTGTTAGGTGGTGGTTTCTTTGGTTCTTACACCCAAAAAATGAGCAACAAAAGAAAAAATAGATAATGGGACCTCCTTAAAATTAAATATGTTTGCACCTCAATGGATTTTGTCTCAAGGGGAGAAAAAACTTGAAATCATGTATCTGATAAGGTTTAATTTCCATGATATATAAAGAGATTCTACAACTCAACTTTAAAAAGACAACGCAATTAAAAAAGGGGCAAAAGACTTGAATAGACATTTGTCCAAAGAAGAAATACATACGGTAAAAAAAAAAAAAGATGAAAAAATTTTCAACATCACTAGTGATTAGGGAAATGCAAATCAAAATTACAATGAGATATCATTTCACACCTATTAAAATGGCCACTATTAAAAAGACAGAAACCTAAAAGTGTTAGGATGTGAAGAGATAGGAATGTTTATTCACTGTTGGTAGGAATGCGGAATGATACAGCCACTGTGGAGCACTGTTTGGCAGTTCCTAAAGAGGTTGAATATAGATATTCCACATGACCCAGCAAAACCCCTACTAGGTATATTCCCAGAAGAACTGAGAGCAGTGACACAAACAGAAATCTGCACACTGATGTTCTTTGCAGCGTTATTCACAACTGCCAAAAGATGGATACAACACAGGTGTCCATCAACCAATGAAAGGATAAACAAACTGTGGAGTATAGAGAAGATGGAATATTTTGCTGCTGTAAGAAGAAATGAAGTCGTTGAAGCATGTGACAACATGGGTGAACCTGGAGGAAATTATGTTGAGTGAAGCAAGCTAGACACAAAAGAACAAATATTGTTATTTGTTCAATATTATGAGCTAAATTTATTTTATAAACTCATGGAGTTAATACCTAGCATATAGGTAACCAGAGAATGGAAAGCTGAGAGTTAAACTGTGCAGAATTAGTAAAAAAAAGGTTGTTTGTGAATCTTTGGAAATGAATAGAAAATGTAAAATCACATTATACTGTTTGTAAAATAGCAGTGCTATTAAGTGGGTATGACAATGGTTGAAAGGGAAAGTCTAGGTTATGTATAGTACAAGAAGGAAAGCTAAAAGCAATGACATGGACTGTATTGCATAGTGAAACATATGAATATGTGCTAAATTGCATATATGACTGTTTTTCTTTGAAACTGAACAAATGTTTGTGAATGTTACAAGATGCTGATATCAGGCAAAAAAAAAAAATTATGCTATGTGAAAGAAACCAGACACAATGTACTACACAATGTATTTTATGATTCCATTTATATATAAAATGTAATTATAAATTAATTTATAAAGGTGGAGCTAGATTATTGGTTATTTAGGGCTGCGGAATGATTCAGGGATTGAGAGGTGAGGGTTAAGGGGTGTGGTGTTTTTCCCTTTGGAGTCATGTAATTGTTCTGAATTTTTTTGTGGTGATGAATGCACAACCCTGTGTGATTATACTACAAGCCATTTACTGTGCACTTTGCATGGATTGTATGCTATGTGACTATAAATCAATAAAACTACTTAAAATCAGAATAATCATTGTAGAAATGCATTTATAGAAAACATAGTTATGACATCTTGTTTTAAAGAAAACTAGGTTTTTATAAAGCAGGGGGAATGGGGACAGAGTGATCTCATGCTTGCTATATACCCATTTTTATGCACTGCAAAGTAAAGAATATGATAAGGAATGTCATTATGACATTCAGAGTCCTCTTGAGCCTCTATTTCCATAAATAAACATTAAACATTATCTTTCATAACTGAGTTCTTATAAAGACCAATATATTAATATTATATATTAAAACATTTTCTTTTACCAAATAGTCAGTATTCCCTTCTGATTTTAAAGGACATTAAACCATTTTCTTGTGATCCTAACACTGTGCATTCTGAGCCTAGTGGATTAGTCAGCCAGTTAAGAAAGGCTTATATAATTGCAGTTGTGTTCTATTAAGTTTCAGACAGGGTTTCCAGGTTACCTGTCTCAAAAGAGCAGATCTTCCAAGGTTCACTTTCCCTGAGGTGGTCTGAATGTACAGCAGAGGATGAGAAGAAAAGCATTTAGTCTCTCCTTCTATGACAGTACACAAGCTCTTTCCCTCTACCTCACAGAGTGCTTAAAGCACGTAGGGACACACGAATCAAAACTGCCTTCTTTCCCAGGAGATTCAGGCCAGAATGTCCCTGAATCAACCACTCTCAACTCCTGCAGCCCCCACACTGGCTGAGAGAAAGCCATCAAAAGGACGTGTGTGCATCACAGATATTGACAACAATGTGGCAAATGCATTTTGGAAAATTATGCAAAGGATATAAATAGGGAAGCATTACAGGAATGTCAAAGAATGAATGAGATAAGGAGACAAACATCTAGAATTGAAGAGGAATAAAAAAATAAGTACAAACTCCTTCGATCATAGGAAGAGGCTCCAAATTCCTAACACTGCTATCCCCAGTCACAAATGGGCACATCTGTTTGTAAAACCTTTGATTCTGGCACTTTCAAAAAAGCAGTAAGCCCTCATTTTCTTCAGCGAAATTCCCCATTCTCACAAGAGCAGAATATATCTGCTGGAATCCCCTGAAAGTTTACTTCATCGATTTATTAATTAGACCATCAGATATAGAACTGGCATTCACAGAAATCTAAAACCAGAGGTTGTTTAAATGTCCAACTGAATCAGAATCAAATGGATTTGAAAATATCTCACAGATCATTCACCTCTTAATTCTAGTCTGGCTGGGAGCTCAAGGATTCATGGAGGATCCCTGGCAGGCTATGATATAAAAATATTTCAAAAAGTAGCCAGATGTCTACAGTAAGAAGTCTGTCCATTCAAGTGGGACCCAGATACCAGTGGCATCTTGGCAGGAATGTTAGAGATTATACACATAAGAAAAGAGGCATTAGCAAACTCTTGATTTGGGGAAGAGACATTTTTCTATAACCTCTTGGCACAGACCTAATGCCAGTGGATTGTGTTTCTAAGGAATCTCTCTTCTTCGCCTGCTTGTGTCAGCTGAGGCAGGAGGAGAGGCAAGGATAGTGGAGTTTGGTAATTGTGATGGTCTCAGATTCCAGCAGAAGAAATAGAAACTCATGGGACGTACAAGACAAATGAGAATACTCTCCTTTCCTTTTAAAAGAAAAAAATAAATCCAGTGGAAAGAGGCAAAATAAATTATGGACATTCAGGGATGTAGGGGAAGCAGGTGGGAAAGGGAAGACAAGTGATGCAGAGTATGCTCATCTAGCTATCTACAATTTGCTCAGGCAACATTCTTCATAATAATCAGGCAGCAAATACATGAAAAGGCACTTACTTCTGGAAATAGACTTCCTTCATAGGATTGATGAAGAACCTATTGTTTGTTAGAAATGTATAAAGGGGGAAGAAACCACCAATAATGAAATCCCCATCCTTAAATACACTGGGTTTCATTCTGAGGAAGCAGGTGGGATCAGCTAAAGGACACACAGAAAGGGGAAGCTGCAGGAGCAGGAATGTAAAAATCAGTTGGAGCATCTCAGAAGTATCTCCACAAATTTCAGCCAAAGCCTTATGTATGTGCAAGGCATGGGGAAGGCAGAGTTGAAATGGAACCTGTAGCCTCAAGCTTATATTTATATAAATAGGTATATGTTATACAATATTAGTGTGAAACATAGAGGCAACTCTAATGACTCCAATGACTTATTTTTGTTACGCTTTTCCACCTACTCAGATAATTAGGGCATCTGGAATACTTCTTGCCCGGGGGCTCTGCATCTGAGTTCCTGTGCCCAGGTGGAAAACAAGAGTTTAAAAATATGTTTGAGGATCATCTTTCTCACCCCTAGGTGCAGTGATTTCATCCAAGTCCTTGGAAAGCAAGTTCCCAGAGACCTCCTCCCCAGGCTCATTTAGTTCTAATCCTTGCGAATTAATCTTACCCAATCAATGAAGTGGCACTTATTGCATCAGAAGAATGCTGTATCAAGAATGGGTTATGACAGGTAGTGTTTAGCCAAGAGCATCCTGGCATTGTTCTCTTCAATGTCCAACATAGAGAGTGAAAACAGCATGCACTTAGGCCCAGGGTAACCAGAGAGTTTGCCCTGAATAGTAGATGTAGGTCTCCAAACCATTCATGTGTCCAGAAACACCCAGAAGCCAATGTGTCCCTGCCTGGGGAAGGAACAGTCATGCTAAATTCAAATATTTCAAATCAGTAACTTAAGAGCAATGCAGAAATAAAGTTTCAATTTGAATTACTAAAATGAGACACCTTTATCTGCTCCTCAGCCCTTGTAAAGCATGCTAAAATCATAGACCAGCAAGTTCTACTGATCCATTTCTAACCCACAGATGGTTTCCTCCAATATTTTTGCTTTGATGGGAACATGAAATTACACTGGGAAACTCTTGTCTTTTCGCAGCCTAAGGCAGAGAACAATAGCTGAAAAGTACCCCCATTTGCTCTCTACCGCAGGAAATACCTATGACACAGGCAACATCTCTGGATTTCTATGGTCCTGGAATAAAAAATAAAAGGCTGATGGCAAGTATCTTGGCAGGGAATTTACAGATATGTCCATCATGCATGCACACACACAAATGATCAATTGCTAAGGCAGAGAGTTCTATGTCTTGGGACTACCACTTAAATTATGGCCTCCCACACTCAAAATTTCCTCCTCTGATTTGGCCAGTTAGTGATACATGAAACTGTGGATGGCAGAGCTCATTTAACACCAGAAACACATAGACAACATAAACAGATAACAAGGGCTTTATTCACTCCCTTCCAAGTAGGAGGGAAGATGACATGTCACTCATGCTGCACTGCAGTTTTATTGTGGTCAGAGCTGCTGGTGAAATCATTTCAGTATTTGAAGTTATGGAGACTATGGTATATGTAGATGATTATTAGGAGGAAGATTATTGGGCTGTTTGTGATCTAAGGGTTCCAAATTTGGCAAGGAGCTCTCAAAAGGTAACTGGAATCAGGTCCAGCTGGCACTACCCCAGTGATAATTTGAGGAGCAATGTCTCCTTATACAATTCATGAAGAACCTAAAAAGTCGTTCCATCCCAATGAATTTTTCTTATATTAATGTTTGGTGGCTGCAACTTTGATTATTTTACTTTTCCAAGAAGAAATTTTTGCTTGGTCCTAGACATGCTAAAGGAAGAGTATATGGATTCATTTGGGATGTGGGACCAAAACTCCATGCATTGATATGAGACAGAAAAGAGTTGTATAAATGTGGAGCAAAGCATTTGATCTGACAGGTGATTGGTCTCAGAACTTGAGATGAAGACCTAAGTCTTAAGAACTTCTGAATCTGGTATGAGCTAAAGTTTTAAGTGTCTGGGCTTAGACTTTTAACAACCATTCATGAATATTTATGTAAGTCCTAGTTCTGGGGTACAGGTTCCTTGGGACTGGTGGAATCAGATAGGAGTGAGCTCCGGAAGGAGAGAGAAAAAGTCTTTAACTCAATCTAAGATAGCTTAATTTAGTTTCAGTGCACAATAGGGCCTGAGTTCATTCTGCTTTATACCTTACATGGGATCCTGATCAAGGTCATGACCTAATGACTTCAAGATAACATACAATCCTCCTAGGCTGGCATTAAACATTTTAAACCTGGTTCCAGCCTAGCACCTCTTTTCCTTTCCATGGGTCCCGAGTCTTAATCAAAATGTCATTATTAACCCTGCTATTTAAGCCAATACTTGTAGAGTCATGCTTGTGTCAGCCCTGAGTTTCATCCCAATGCCTCAGCCCTCAGAGATCCAAGGTAATATCAATTCATGTATTAATAAATTCTTTACAGAGCCTAAGACATCATCACCCTCCCCAAAAACCTCCAAAAATGTCTTTCTGTGTTTCACTAAAGCTGCTCTTGTTCCTTTTCTAATCCATTCTTCATACAGAATAATCATTATGAAAAGTACATTGGATAGTATGATTTTCTTGCTAAAAGCATGTCAGTGCCTATACATTTACATCACAATCCAATTCAAAAAGGCAGAAGTATAACTTTCCCTATTTGCAGTAAAGTCAGCCTGCATAGAGAAAATCCTGAAAAATCTGCAATAAAGCCACTAAATCTAATAAAGGAATTCAGCAAAGTGGTGGGGTACAATATCAACACGCAAAAATCAGTATTTATACACTAATAATGAAATAACTAAAGTTAAGGAAAACAGTAGATGTTCCTTTTATTTATTATTATATTATTTTCTTTTTCTTTTTATTTATTGATATTTTGGCTTTGTTTTGTGGGAGGATTTGAATTGCAGAAGGGTCATCATGGTTGCAGGGGAGGATGACTCGTGCAGGGTGTCAGTGATAGGGGGATGTGTGGGGAGGGGTGCTCTGGGGGCATGCCTTTATTGGATGTGAATATGTTCAAGTGGTCATGGGGTACTGTCTTGGTAGGAGGACCCCCACACAATAACTGAAAGAATATTGTATTCCCGTCATGGGAAGTCTTGCTACACTCTCTAATAGAGCAACAAGAATCCCCTGAGTATATGGGAAGTGCCTATCAAAAGACGACAAAAAATATGCCAGGCCATTGACACTGATGGTTGTACTTATGAATCTTATTCGTGTGACATTGAAATTTGGCCTAGTATTATTTATTGCCTAAGAGTTACCTTCTGAAAGCCTCCTTGTTGTTCAAATGCTGCCTCTCTCTAAGCCAAACTCAGCATATAAAGACACTACATTCCGCCAGCATGGGACATGACTCTGGGGATGAGCATCCTTGGTACTGAGGGATTATTACCAACCACCAACTAGTAATGAATTAGGAAAAAGATCTTGTCCAAAAGTGGGGCATATTAAATACAAATGAGTTTTTATGTCTAGGAGATTTCAAAGTGAGTCCAGAGGTCATTCCAGAGGTTATGCTTATGCACATCTCAGGAAGAACTCATTTACTGCTACAGCAAACAATGCCTCAAGCAATGAGGCTCCTGAGGGTTCTAGAGTCATCTAGACACTCTTGGTGAGGCAGATAATCTCGGGAATTCAGCACCCTCTTGGTGGGCTTTACCATGGAATATATGATCCCCAAGGAAATAAAGAGTTAGGCTCATTTATAGCTTCCCTGCACATGGCTCTTCTACCCCTTTTATTTGAACCTATATTTAGCACTATATTCATTAAATATATGGGCCAGAGACGTAAATTTTTGGCCTGTTCATATGCTGGTTGAGCCCTGAATCTCGACAGAGTTACAACGGATGATGGACAACACCCATGCCAAAAAACAGAGAGTATCTACTAATGCAAGCAAGATAGTTCCATCTACTTGTCCCATGGGATCTAAGACTCCATTCTGTCAGAACAAAGTGGACGTCACTATTCCAAATCCTCAAGATGGAGGAATGAACAATCATAAGGGGGTGAATTCAACTACGGACAAAAGTATTAATAGATTTATTATTAGTCTAGCGATGGAAGTTATCATAACATTGATATAAAAGCAGTGGTCACCAGAGGCTCTGAGGGGAAGGAGAGGGAAGAATTCATGTAACACGGGACATTTTTGGGACATTGGGATTGCACTGCATGACATTGCAATGATGGATGTGGACCATTATACATTCTGTCAAAACTTATAAAATCGTGGGATGCAAAGTGCAAACTTTAATGTAAACTATATAGCATGGTTAGTACCAATGCTTCAATATATCCTCATCAATTGTAACAAATGTGCCAGAGAAAGGAAAGATGTTAATGGGGAAAAGTGGGGGAGTGGGAAGAATGGTATTCTCCTTATATTTTTCTTTAATCTTTGTTTTTCCTTTTTCTTTTTCCTTATATTTTTGATATAACATTTAAGTAACCTAAAGCTTCTTTTAAAATAAAATAAAAAATAAAGTAAAACATTACATTTCCAACAGTAGCTAAAAGAATAAAATATCTATAATGAAATTTAAAAAAGATGTAACGGATCTGTACACAGAAAACAACAAAACATTCCTGAAAGAAATTAAAGACTGAAGAACTTGGAAGGATATTCCATGTTTTTGGATTTCAAGACTATTATTAAGATGTCAATTTTACCCAAAGCTATTTCTATATTCAACAGAATCTCAATCAAACTTCCAATAACTTTTGCAGATGAATATACAGGTTTCATATCCCAATTTGTTGAAAAAATCTCCAATTGGATGGCCTTGGAATATTTGCCTAAATCAATTCGCTGCAGATGCATGTATTTTTATTTCTGAAGTCTCAATTATATTCCATTAGTCAATATGTCTTTCTTTCTGCCAGTACCAAGCTGATTTGATTACAAACCTGGCCCCAGCTTAGCACCTCTTTTCCTTTGCACAGGTCTCAAGCCTTTACCAAAATGGCATCATTACCCTGTTATTTAAGCCAGTACTTGCTTGAGTCAGCCCCAGACTTCATCTGAGGACCTCAACCTCAGACATCCAATCTATTATAGACTCATTACAAATTATTACATTTCTTTCCATAGCCTAAGACTCGTACATCGCCACCCTAAATATCTACAGGTTCATTCTGAGTTTCTCTGAATCTACTCTTTCTCCTTTTCCAATCCATTCATCTCACAGCGCTCAAATAATCTTTCTGAATAATGAATTGCATCACATGATTCTCCTGCTACAAGTATTTCATTGTCTCTCCATTTCTCCTTGGGTAAATTTAGTAGTTAGCTAATATGACCCTTTCCATCTCTCTTATCTTGTCTTATATCCATCTCTCATTTCACCGATAAACTTTAAACAGATAGTTCTTATTTTAGTCTTCCATCCACACCAAGATATTTCCACTAGGATCTATTATGTAAGCTTTCCATCAGCATCAAGTATTTTTTTGCACTTTTCATCATCAAGTATTTTTTTTTCAACGTTTTTATTCTTTCTATCCCAACTTAAATTTTCCAGAGTCTTTATCTGACTGCATAAAAAAAGTTGTTACCTACTATTATTCTCGTTTATGGAAATTATTATATGACATCATGTGCTTAAGTTTTAGAAGATTTATTATAGTTAAGATATCACTATAATCCAAAGTAATCTACTGATAAAATATATTCCCAGTTTATAGTATATCTGTTAGTTTTCAGAAATGTAAAAGATGATCTTCAAATTCACATGGAATTGCACAAAGTCCCAGACTGACAAAATAATCTTGAAAAGTGTTATCCCCACTTTTATTCTTTGGTTCAGACAGACTTCAGAATGAATAAAAACAACATCAGTACAGTCAAGTGTTTATTTAATTTCAGCTCAGTGTTGTGGCTTGAACCTCGCCTGGGCATTGGTGTTAGTGCCCTCAGTGCTACAGCTCAAGCCTGCCCGAGGCATTGGTGGAACCACTCCCAGGACAAAATGGAGGTGAACAACTCAGTGCTATGGCTTGGCTCATTGTTGCAGCTTGGCTCAGTATTGTAGCTCGGTGTTCACCTGGCCAGGGCAAAGATGGAAGCACACTAAGGGCTTTGGGGCTGTGTTTGATATACGTTCACTATGTTGCCACTCCTGGGGGTGGAGCCCCAAGTTTTGATGCTCTGACTAATTAATCACTGGCTTCATGTGTAGACATAGGTTAGGGTTTGGAGATTAGGTTAGCATTTTATGTTAATAAGGTATCCTAATTGGGAGGTGTTGTTTGGCTGTTTATGGGAGGTGTTGATTTGGCTGTTTTGGGGAAGTGTTGATTGGTTGTTTATTCATTGGGGTAATGGATCCTATTGGTTGAAAAATCTCTTATTCTGTTGATTGGCTCAGGATCTCTTATCCTTTTGGTTGGCTCAGGATCTCTCTGCCTAGGGGTTACAGTTAGGTTACCAGCCCACTCCTTCAGCAACTGTTTACATAACCACAGGTGTTATAAAATCTTTATAAGCATGACATGAAATCGATAAGCCATAAAAGCAAATCTGAACAAAATTTGATTCCATCAAATTTGTAGACTTCCTTTGCCAGAAAGCCTCTTGATACATGATCCCTGCTCATTTGTCACTGCCGTTAATGGTGGTGTTAATGGTGTGTGTGCATGAGTGTGTGTGTGTGTGTGTGTGTGTGTGTGTGTGTGTGTGTTTTGGGAGGTTTTGAGGTAGAAAGTGATGGGAAGAAAGTGTCAAAGAAATAATAACTGCAAGCAAGATTACATAAAAAAACCAAGTCATGACAAGTACTAGCATCCTAACCCCCAACCCTCATGTGGCATCGAACTGAAAATATTATATCATTAATGTTTGACATTGATGTTAATCCTAACTGAATAATAATATTGTTCTGATAAATGACTAATTCTTAACTTTCCCACCACATTTTAAAAGATTTTAGAGGGTGAGAACTTTCAATCCTGGCAACCACCTCTTAATGGCCATCAAAACGGATTCCTAGTAATAATTATACCCTTCTGTAGAGATTTTTCCAACAACAAACATTAAAAAGCTATGGATAGAAACAACATCTTGGATTCATGCCAGTGGCAATACTTCATTTGCCTACCTGAACTTCTACACTTTGTCTTGAAAACTAAGAGACAATACTGGTATAGAAGAGTGAAAGACAAAATTGGTCCTGGCCACACCCTGAAACCCAGAGTTATGGATTTCCAAACTTACATCTAAATTATATTTTTTGGACTCTTAGTACTTGACTGTTTTAGTTCCTTCATTGAGATTCAAAGGGCTTCAATACAATGTTTGTTGATTGTAAATGAAACAAATAGTATATCTTGCATTTCTATGATAATTCATTTTCAACCCAGGCTTACAACCATGTGGAGATAAGAAACATAAACATAATGTTCAACTTGTTTTGGATGGATGGGTAACATAGATTGTAAGTTAGTTTCACAATAATGAAGAGGGTACCATATGCTGAACAGAGTCCAAAGAAAATTTATCTGGAGTCAGACAAATATGCATTTGAATATCTTCTTCAGTTTCTAGAGGGAAGATTTTGGGTACTTTTGGAAACACTCTCAGTCGTTTTCTCTTCAAATTTAAATGGGAACAATAACATTTATATTACATGTATATTATGACAAGACACAAGAAAATAATTTGAACATCTGCAGAGGATATTTTATGATGCCTAATATCTGATAAATGTTTAATAATATTGTGCATCATTTTATCATAACTACATTTAACTACATTCTGAAGTGCAAAGTTGGGTGAGAAAGCAGAGCTCTTGACTTCCTTATAACATCCCACTTCCTTACAAAAATAATACATAACTACATTGACTTGTGAATTCCTTCCACTTTTTAAAAGTGAATCATACTTTGAGTGCTTTGAATACTCATTCCCTTTGATGATATGATAATAATTATTTTGATTTTTTTCTTCTCATGGCCACAAAAAGCTCCTGTGACTGAAATGGTTAAAATTTTGCAGTATGTTGTAGAATATATGGCTGTTTTATGTGATGAATTCACTTCTTTTTCTTTGTAAAGTAAACATATTAATCAAATGAGCAAGTATAGGTTTTCATTGGAATGTAAATCTACAAGGCACTTTGTATGGGTGTTACACTATGTGCCAAAATGGAAATTTTAGAGAAAGGCAGCAGATTTCAACTCAGAATAGATTCTGATTAAGATTTGGTTATGAAAAATAAGAGGTCAGAAAATTATTGAATAAGATTTAAGAATCACATATAATATAAAAACCAGAAGTATTAATCAGAAGTGTCCCTTGGGAAAAGCCTAGATTGAAGGCCAGCATTGCAACTTGTGTGGTGAATACTACTGTATAAGAGGAGATCCCCAAGTTTCTCCTAAAAGGGTTTTAAATAGTTCCTACTGAATTATAATTCCTCTTTTTTCCTTAAGAATATAAGGTGCCAGTGTCATTCAGGTTCACTGATCATTCCACATATATTTACACAATGATTTACACACATGCACACACACAGTGTCAAGCTCATCTCTGGAGGAAACTGGTACATAAAAGCACAAAGTACAGTGTGGCAGCAGGTTCACATGGTGCAGGCCACAGCCTAGCTAAGTTACTGTTCTCTTCCTTCTTCCAACAGGTACTGTCACATGTGACAACGTCTCCACTCACTGCCCACAAAAGTAACTTACAGTAACAATAGAAAGGTTTATGGATCCTCTTGTAATACAGGATTTATATCATGTTCTGAAGCATAACATTTTACAAACAACACAGAAGGATGCAATGGTGAGTCAAAATAGGGCGTTTTCACTTAGAAAATTAGAATAGACTTTGGTGCACCAAAATTGAACCAGTTTTGTAACATGTCACTTGATATTCTAGAAAAGGGCTACAGAGGTGACAAAAGATACCAGGAATAGAGCTTAAATGTGAAAGCATGCACACAACTGATTTCTTTCTTTTACCTACTGCTTATGAAAAATAACAGTGAATGTTAAACTGATTCTGCATCTCATGGTTTTAATCCTTACTGCAATAACACTAGATGACCAGAATTTTTGAAACAAAGCCCAAACCCATCCACACTTGGAAATATTACTAAGAAAATAGAACAGACTGAATGCATTATTCTCAAAAGCAAAAACTAGGAACAAATACAAATCATAATAACTGGATGCTGACTTTTCCTTATTTTTCCAATTTCTGTCATGGAAGTTGACAAGTGTATTAATGGTTTAGTTTTCTCTTCCCATGTGAGAGTGACTAGAAGTCTGGAGGGCTATTAGTGTATTACAAAACCAGCTTTTACTTCTAAGAATTCTCCCAGTGAGCATATAATAAGATTTTTTTTCCTAATCCTTGGTAACTTAGGAAAATTCCTTATCTGCTTAGTCCAGTCAACCTTACTAATAGGTCCCAAAATGTAAGCTGAATGAAATCACCTGGACTGTCTTTGTGAAAAGATTAGATTCTGAGTCCACACTTTCACATTCTGATTTAGTGGGTTTTGAGAGAATCCTGGAAATCTATATTTACAATAAGTGCCTCTAGTTAGTTATAATGCTATTAGCCCACAGATTAGTTTTGGAGACTACTTCCAGTGGAGCATATGTAAGCCCACTTGGCTAGTCTGATGATGATCTGTTCACTCCATTCTGTTATGAATGCCAAAAGAGCACTGTCTGAACACCTCACAAAAACTGTATCAATACAATTGGAAGCTACTTTTGCAGTGGGTTTGCTCCAATAATGAAACACAAAGTTTCACACATCAAAAAGTAGACTGGATGGGTGAGAAAATATACTAAGGGAAAGAAATTAGACACAAAGTACAAAGTACTACATATTGCCTGACTCCATCTATATAAAATATAAATACAGATAAACTAAAGAGACAGATACAGAATAGCAGCTATGTATGGCAGAGGAAGCATAGTGAGATTGAGAGGTGATGAGTTTTTAATTGCTTGTCTTTTTGCTTATGATTATTATTTATTGAAATAATGTAAATGCTCTAATAATGATTAAGTGATGAATGCACAACTATGTGATTATACCAAACACCATTGATGGTACACTTTGGGTGGATTGTATGTTTTATTAAAATGCATAAGTAAAATTGGTTTGTTTAAAAAAAAAAAAAAAAA
>JAQZBX010051937.1:0-19259 GCA_029593785.1 Cabassous unicinctus | reverse complement strand
ATGCTACATAAGAATATATGGGAATCGCATATACCCCACCTCACACCCTCACACACTTTCCCACATTAACAACATCTTTCATTAGTGTGGCACATGTGTTACAATCAAAGAACACATATTGAAGAATTGGTATCCATGGACTATAGTTTACATTATACTTTGCACTGTGCCCCACACATTTTTATAGGTTATGAAAAAATATAAAATGGCCTGTATTTGTCATTGCAATGTCATACAGGACAATTCCAGTGTCCCAAAAATGCCTCCATATTGCACCTATTATTCCCTCTCCCTCCCCTCAGAAACTCTCTGTCCACTGCCTTTTCATCAATGATAGAAGTTCTTCCATTGGTGGAATAATCACAACTCTACTTTAGTCCATGGTTGTTTTAAACCCTTATGTTTGTTTATTCTTCAATCTTGAGGATTTGAGGATTGTGTTGCCCACCCTGTCTCCAATTGAAAGGGGGCTAAGATGCCATGGACAGATGGATGGGACAGTATTGCTTGCAGTTGCTGACACTCTCTGCTTCCTGGGATGGGTGTTGTCCATCACTATATGGCAATGCATCACTATGTGTTCATCAATCACAATGAATAAGAAACATACCACACTAATGAAGGATGTTGTTAATGTTTGAAAGTGTGGGAGTGGGAGGGAGTGGGGTATATGAGAATCCCCTATATTTTTTATGTAATATTTATGTAATATAAAGTTTCTTTAAAAGAAAGAATGACTGAGAAAAAGAGAAAATAAAGAAAGAAAGAAAAAGAAAGAAAGAAAAGAAAGAAAGGAAGGAAGGAGGAAGGAACGAAGGAAGGAAGGGAGGAAGGAAGAGAAAGATAGGGTACTGTATTTTGTCAAAACCTTTTCTGTGCCAACCAAGAAGATCATGTGATTTTTCATCTTTAATTTATCAATGTGGTTTCTTACAATAAGTGATTTTCTTGTGTTGAACCACCCTTGCTTACTTGGGATAAAAACCACTTGATCATGATGTATAATTACTTTAATGTTCTTTTGGATTCTGTTTGCAAGTATTTTGTTGAAGATTTTTGCATCTTTATTCATAAAAAATATTGATCTCCTATTTAGTTTTTTTGCCATGTCTTTATCCAGTTTTGCTAGTAGGGTGATGTTGGCTTCATAGAATATGTTAGATATCATATTTTCTTGTTCCATTTTTTGGAAGAACTTGAACACAATTGCTATTAGTTCATTTTTGAATTCTCTCTTGCTTATTGGTTTTTATTTTCACAGGTCTTTTGATATTTTGTTCAACTTATTCTAAGTATTTAAATTGCCCAGATTTAGTTATCAAAATCAGACCAGAAACTCACTAATGGTGTGCAGATTTTCTCCCAGGGTTTAGGATACAGAGTACCATCAACAGTTTTTGTCTGTGCAATTTCAAGACTAGCCTGCAGAGGATGCTAGTCAGCACAACTTTCCATGGAGGTGTTTCAGTCTTGGCTTTCCTGTGTTCCTGTGTTGAATCTCCAGAGCAGAGATTCAAATCAGGCTTTTCTGGCCAAATTCTCTGTAGTAAATGCCCCCTACTTCCCCTACCTTTTACCTTGAAGCAGCTTATGGGGAGCAAGATGTCTGTTCCCCACTCTGTGGACTGCTGTGAGCCAGAGGTTTTTACCCTAGCTAAATATCCTGGAGTTGGGGGTAGGGATCCCTTCCCAGCTGCAACAGGGGTTTCGTAACTAATGATTCTTTTTTCTCAGCTTCTTCTTGTCTCTGTATTTCACCCTTCTAGGACTTGTGTAGCACTCTCCTGTCTGCTGACCTCCAAAGCAGGTCCCTCAGATAGCTTTTGGATCTTTCTCTATTGTTTCTGTGAAGTCACTGAGCTCTGCCTGTTAACCTGATGCCATGTTCCCACAATCCCCTCTCCTTCAGTTTTGAAGGATATTTTTACTGGATGAAGAATTCTTATCTGGCTATTTTTCTCTTTCAGTACCTAACTATGTTATACACTTGCCTTTTTACCTTCAAGTTTTCTGAAGAGGAATCAGCACTAAATATTCTTGGGAATTCCTTGAGTTTCTGTCTTGCTTTTTTCTGAACTCTCTCTTTATATTTGACATTTGACCTATTGATTAGGGTATTTCTTGCAGCAGATCTATTTTTAGTTTATTTTATTTGGAGATCATTGGTTTACTTGCATGTGTATTTTCACGTCTCTTGTCATTTTTATAAGTTTGGGTCCAGTATTTTTTCAAATAATTTTTCTCCTCTTTTTTCTTTCTTTTCCTTCATAGACTTCCATAATGTATATATTGGTACACTAGATTTTGTTGGACAGATTTCTTAGGCTTACTCTCTATTTATTATTTTTCCTATATGTTCTTAGACTGAAGGATTTCAATTGTCCTGTCTTCTAGTTGGCTGATTTTTCCTTCTATCTGTTCAAATCTGCTGTTAAGCATTTCCACTATATTTCTTATCACTGTTATTGTGTTTTTCATCCCCAAAAGTTGTTACCATTTTATTTTCTAATTCTTCATTTTAATCATTCATCATCTTCTTGATTTCATTTAGTTTTATTCCAGTGCTTTCCTTTAGCTTAATGCTTTTGGTAAGAGAGATTAATTAGTGTCTTTGATTAGCTGTAACAATGCCTGCTTTCTCTGCTGTTTTATTTATTTTTTCATTGATTTACACACCTCTTCCTATTTATTTTCAAGTCTTGTGATCTAATTTTGAAGTCTGGGTATTTGATTATTTTGAAGTATTAGCTCTGGAAGTATGATTCTCCCCTTTGCCTATTCTATTTTTGATTTTTTGGGTGTTGAGTTTCATTTTTAACTCACGACTATGTTTATTTTGGACATATGGAACAAACTGTGGTCAACAATTCAGTTTTTTCAGTTGTCTTGGAAACTTCCAATATCTCTGAGTATGTGTGGTACACTTTAAGAATTCCTTTGTATTTTTGACTGTTTCCCTTCAGTAAGCTTCTTCCTAGCTTCTCCTCTGGGATACCTGGGCCAGGCTGTTTGTTTTTACTATATATTTTTTCTAGCTGGCATCAGTGGTCACCTCTGCTCCATTACTATACTTTCTTGGGCCTTTTCCTCCTGTTTCAACACTGGGTTCCCTCTGTGGTTACATGGATAAGCACCCTTTTCTTCACTACTTAACTGAGCCCAGTAACTTATGAGTTAGGTGTCTTAGAGCTGTGGTCTGAATCTGCCTTCCCCAGAGCCAGTGGGTGTCAAAGTACAAAGATACCCAGTATTTTCATTTTGGTGCAACACACCAATAATTGGGCCGCATATAGGAAATGCACACTTACCAGCCAAGCAATTGGCATGGGTCAATCATGAATCAGAGAGTTCACTGAGTATGAGAAGATCACTGAGAAACTGCCATTGGTGAGCTCTCAGTGAACAACAATTGAAACAGTACTGGCCTCTGAGCCACAAGCATAGGTTTCTCAATCTGCTGTAAAGATCCAAACATGGGCAAAGGGAAAGGAATGGTGAATTAAAATTTTCTCCCATTGTTATACTGCCATTTTTTAATGTCTTTTTTTCTGAATCAGCATTCATTAGTTGATCTTTAGTATTGATTATCTTCTGGAGTTTTGAGAAAATTGATGTTGGCCATATATGTTTTAGGCTTCCAACTAGTGGCTTTGACAAGCATATTTTAAATTGCCATCTTGATGTTGTAATTCTTTCTTGGAGTTAAATTTCTGTCCTAGTTAAAATATTAACAGTTGAAGGATTTGAAATAGGTATCTTCATATTCACTCAAGTAATTTTAATAAGATATGTAATTCAAATGGAACATTGTGAAGTATAATAATTCTCCTTTCTTTCTATTTATTAATTTTTACTTTGATATCATGCATATAGTAGAAACTACCCCATTTAATCATGTTCATATTTACAAATCATTGACTTTACATTCACTATGTTCTATCCCCTAGAGCACAACCTACTATCAAGAGGATTTCATCACCCCAAATCAAAATAAGGTATGTGTAAATCAAAACTTTCCTTTGACCTTTTTCCTTTAGGTCCCTGGTAACTTCCTTTCATTATTTTTCCTTGAGCAGTGTCACTCTTGTTTGAAATCATGGAAAATGGAATCCATACCTCAGATTTCATTCTTCTTGGACTCTTTAACCATACAGGAGCCCACCTCTTCCTCTTTGTGATGTTGTTGACAATTGTCTTCATCTCCTTGCTGTAGATGATCCTCATGATCCTCCTGATTCATCAGGACCACTGGCTTCACATACCCATGTACTTTCTACTAAGCCAGCTCTCCCTTATGGACATGGTGCTGTTTTCCACCATAATGCCCCCAAATGGCTTCTGACTACTTGCCTAACTAGAATTACATCTTCCCTACTGACTGTGGATTACACATCTTCTTCTTCCTCACACTGGCTGTGGAGAATGCTTCCTCCTGGCAGCCATGTCTTATGACCACTATGTGGCTATATGTCACCTTCTGTGATATCCTGTCCTTATGAGCTGGCAATTATGCATGGGAATGTTATTGGAGTCTTAGTTTCTGGGAGCTGCTTTTGGGATCATGTAGGCTGATATCTTGATCTTCCCATTTTGCAAATCACATGAAATTGATCATTTTTTTTCTGTGAGACCTCCACATTGTTGTGCTTAGCTTGTGCTGACACATTTGTCTTTGAGTATGCCGTGTATATCTGTTGTGTTTTAATGCTTCTGATCCCAATCTCCCTGATTCTGACATCCTTTAGTCTTAACCTACTTGCTGTTCTCCACATGCAATCTACAGAAGCCTGCAAGAAGGCTTTTACCACTTGCTCATCTCATTTGGCTGTGGTGGGACTCTTGTATGGAGCTACCACTTTTATTTATATGAGACCCAAATCCTACAAGTCAGCTAACCAAAAACACAAGCAATAAATAAATAAATAAATAAATTGCACTTCATCAAAGTTAATAACATTCGCATAGCAAAGGCCGTTACCAAAAATGAAAAGTTAAACTAAGAAAGGGGGACAGTATTTGGAAATCTTATATCTAATAAGAGTTTAATGTCCAGAATATGTAAATTACTCCTACAACTCAACAATCAAAAGGCAAACAAAGCTCTTGAAGAGGTATTCCTTCCAATAAATTATACAAATTTCCAATAGGAAGAGGAGAAGTTGCTCAATATCATTAGCTATTAGGAAAATAAAAATTGAAACCTCAATAAGATACCATTTCACACCCACTTGAATGGTTATTATTTTAAATAGAAAATAACATGTTGTCTAGGAATTAGAAAAATAAGAACCCTCATTGCTGGCAGGAAAGTAAAATATTGCATACCCATTGGAAAAATACTTATGTTTTTCTCATATATTTAAACAAAGAACTTGATATGACTCAACAATCCCACTTTTAGTTTTATACCCAAAAGAATGAAATCAGGGAATTGACTAGATATTTGTATACAAAGGTTATAGCAGCCTTATTCAAGAGAATCAGAAAGTGGAAGTTATCCAAGTGCCCTTCAACAAATAAATGGATATACAAAATATGGATTTCTATTCAGCCATAAAATAAATCTGGATACATGCTACAACAGTGAGCAACATTGAACACACCATTTGAATAAAATATTTCACACATAAAAGAACACATGTTGTATGATTTCACTTATATGTAATATGTAGAATAAGCAAATTCCTAGAGCCAGAGAGCAGATTACAGTTTCCCAGGGACTTGGAGTCCTGGGAATGGGGAATATGGCTTGATGGGTAAAAAGTTTCTGTATGAGGTAATAAAAAATGTAATTAATATCACTGATATACTTGGTAGTGATTAAATTGTGATATTTTGTTAGGCATTTATGTTACTACAATAAATAAAATAAATAAAAATGAAGATTTGATGAGTAGAAGACTCATTCCAGATGCCATGATAGAAAAAATTCACAATTCCTCACCACATTTTTTGTTCTGAGTCATATTTCAGACATAAACATCAACAAATGAAAAAGAAAGCAGGTTTCTTGGAAGAAGAACTCTAAAATGCCACCATAAATAAATGTGATTTCTATAGACAAATCCTCTTGAAAAGGACCTATAGCCAGGTTAAAAAATACACTGTGGAAAACACAATACTTAGAGTTTTGGGGAATATTTGCTTACAGATTTTGAGCTGACAGTAGGAGATATTCTTTTCTAATGGCGTGCTTCTCCCATCATTACTTCCATTGACCTACATCGACTTTTCATCATCACAACTTGAAGCCTTTTGGTATACTTTCAGATTCACAGTTTTGGCTAGATTTTTTCAAGGATATAGTAAGGGTCCCTTTAAACCACCAGCTAGGGATGACACTGGTAGTTTTGACCTCCTCATGCCAGCATGTTCTTAGTGGGAAACTTCTGAAACATCTTAAACCTTTCTACTAGAAGTAGAACTTCCAGGAAATTACATTATTAGTGGATTGGTCATTGTTATTAGGGATCTTCTGTGCATCCCACACACATGTTCACCTGCTATCTACTATAGGAGGCCAACCTGAGTGAATGTCACCAAGTAGCCCCCTTAAGGTAGACTTCTGATTGAGTGTGAAGCCTGTAGGGTCATGTATGTTATTCTGCATTCCCCAGATTTATCTTCCATTATCAGGGATGTAGTACTTGTTCTCCCTGCTACTAGAAGTCTTAACTTAGAGCTCTTAGGGAAGAATCTCTTAAGACACTGTACATGGTTGAGGAAAACTGCCTAGGCCAAGATCATTCTCCTTTCCTGGGGGTAGCCCATATCTAGTGAATATTCTTTGTGGGCCCATTAAGGATGGACCAATTGCTGCAATACATTTAATTCCAAAGGGCCACCCCTGTCACAGAGTTCCTCCAGGGAGCATTAAGGACATTTGTTGTGACCACTTTCCCATTCGACTTTTTCCTGTGCCCAATTCTACTTGCTTTTCTCCTTGGAGTCCTGATCCCAAACAACACTCTCTAATAAATTACCTGCATGCAAATTTCCAGCTCAGAGTCTATAATCCAAGAAAGACCAAGTGTGCCCCTCTGGAGTAGGGTAGGCAAGAGCTGAGTGAAATTTATTCCCCTTGTTCCTGCCTATTGCTTATGAATTCTTGTCCCTGTGGTCTGGCCTAGGTCATAGCAATTGTTAGACAGCCTTCTCCACACAGCTATTCTGCCTGAACTCTGTTATTCCTTTCCAATGTCCATTCAGATGTAGGAGTGGCAAAGCTTCTTCCTCCTGACTGCATGGTTGTCCTGTGCAAGCTCTTTTGTTTACATCAAACTTTCCTGTATATTATATACTAGTCCTTTATTAATTTTAACTCAGACACTCAACTTCAGTGTACTTTCTGTTTCAGTTTGTGATTTTGACTGATATAGCTTTTATCTCCCCAGTTTAGAGCTTCATTGGCCTTCATTCACATACCATCTGGGATCATACAGAACATTTGACCTACATCACAAAAAGTCTATTTGGGCTCAATTTATAAAGGAAACCCTGTGTCACTGAAGCATAATTTTGACAAACCTCTGTATCCATATATAATAGTACTTAGATGAGGAAAATTTAAAATTTTGTTATAAATGATATTTTGCTTTTGGTCAAGTATGTATTTGAAAACTGATATGTTACTTATATATCATATGATACTTATTTAGGAACCTGAGGTTTTGCACAAAAAGTATAATTTGTCTTAAATATAGAACACACACAGGTGACTAAGCATATCCCAAATCATGCTAGTTCAATAAAATTCAAAATCCAAAGTAAGAAACAGCTATGAATATACTACTTTAATTGTATTCATGACAATTATTAATTATTATAGCTTATTTGGATTAATCAATTGCATTATCTTACATATTGTATCAAGAAATATCGATCCTTCAAATATTCTATGGTAAAAATTTTTTTGAATGAAAAAATTCCTTTCATATTGGATAAATCTGGGAAACATATGTACATTTACATAAGACCTTGGTCACAAAACTGAACTTTTAAACACGGAACCAGAATCCAAGATTACCTGAATGCCTAAAATAAAAAACTAACAAGAGCAAAATCATGAAATGCTTGGCATAATAAATAACGTATTATGTTAGTGTTGTTATTATCTTCGGTTTTTTTTACATATTCATAGGGGCATAGAACACATAAAATATAAACATTATCTATTGCATAGATACAAACTGACAATTATAATTAGTAGCTATTATGACAAATTTAGTTCATGAGGGAAAAATAGCTGAATTCTACATGAGTTTTCTTTCATTTTAATTATTGTCTTTGACAATAACTAATGTCTCAATATGACATTATTTAAGAGCAACTCCATATCAAAATTTAAATTAGCAATGCCTGAATCACATTAGTTCATTTCTTAAAATGTTTTTATATCATCATCTTTTCAAAGGACATTTGTTTACATTTTACATTTGCTCTAAATCGTTCTATTTTATTTTAATGAATCACAGATTTCTGAAAGCCTGTAGGGAAGTATTTTAAGCTCTGGAATCCTTTCAAGGTCCATGAATATTAAACCTCTTTAGCATCCCAAGTGTCAGCTTTGTGCAGCTTTAGGTCATTAATAAATATTATTTTGGGCAAAAATGGCAAAAGACCACACCTATTCCCCTTCAACATGAAACACCTTAGATATTGATATAAGCGATTCATCTACAGCAGACTGGAAAATCCTTGCTCCTCCCATATATGTGTTTGAGGATGAAGTTGCACAGAGAGTAAGGAGATGCAGCCTGCTGAGAAACCTCAAATTTATCTCACTTTTGCAGGTCATGCTAATGTCTTATTATTTACCAATTTTTTTGTGAATTTTAACTCTAAAAATCCATGGTTTTAGTATTGGTTTTAGTATTCCTTCTACGTATTTTTATAAGTGAAATCCTCTCTATTATCCATGTTGTACTTCAAAAAACTAAAACATATGCTAGCTGACACAGCATTCAAGTCAAAACTGTCAATTTGCTCAAATAAATGATTTGACTGCTGCTATATTATTTTTGACAGAAGAGAACAACTAATCATCTCAGTATCCTAGAGATAAAGATTTTTTATTTTGATCTGAGGTTTCAGGAGCAGGAAGAGGAAAAATACACAAAAGAAGAATCTGGGCATTGTTCTGATTTTCTATAATTGCTCAAAAGTGTTGATAAGAAAAAGGAGGATATATAAATATATACTTTTATATATTTGTTTTATATAGGATCTCGAAAAATGTGAGTTTGTTATTTAAAGTAAATACATAATTTTAGCATCTATCTAAGTAAAGAACAATGAATAAGGAAGAAAATTTAAATGGGGAAATCTCTAGTATTCTGAAGCCATTGTGAAGAAGGTAAAAGAAAAAAAAATTTTTTTCAGGTGAGTAAATTTCCTATTCCTATACTAGTCAATTATGAGATTAGGCAACTATACTTTCATACTACTCATTTAATTTAATTGATGCATACGCTTGATTTTTTGTTAAATAAACACTGTAGCTGAGTAATGACTAAATATTTATACACTTATTTCACCTAAAAAAGCATACTCAATATCTGACCCATCTCCATGGTAAATTAGGAGCTAATGATTTCAAGTAATAAAAATATTAATTCTTAAGTAGAAACTTCATAAGAAAGTGTTTTATTACAATGGAAAAAGCCATGTAGGTAATTGAAATTATTCTCTAAAAAACTTAAGCACACTTGTATGATTTAAGCAAAAGATTATCTTAAATTGCTATATAAATGTATTCTATGTTGGTTTGCCTTATCAAAATATGAAAAACAAAATGAATGTCTGCTATCAAACTCTCCATGGTATTGATGCTTAATATACATTTGAAGTGAAGTGATGTCTGAATAGTATAATTAGATGTGAAGCTTATTACAAAACACTTTTTAATCTTCATATTTTCTAAATTTTAAAGCAACTATCAGGTAGGTGTTTAGATCCAATATTATATATACATTTAAAAAATGTAATGTAAGAAACTTGTCCATCAGTTGCTAAATTACACATTGAGTATTAAACAGATTAAGTTCTATCACCTTTGAAAAAAGAGGAAAGCAAGAATAATGGAAGAATTTATATCCTCCTGTTAAATAAATGTATTGGGAGTCCTTAATGGTCCTTCAGAAAAATGATACT
The DNA here is from genome assembly GCA_029593785.1 of Cabassous unicinctus. Lineage (NCBI taxonomy): Eukaryota > Metazoa > Chordata > Mammalia > Cingulata > Chlamyphoridae > Cabassous > Cabassous unicinctus. The sequence goes on along the minus strand of JAQZBX010051937.1, from coordinate 9,107 downwards.
GAAGCTCTAATTAGGAATTTCATATAATAATTAAATATAGAGTGTATTTACTAGAGAGATGAGGATATTTCAAATACATTGCAAATGTGAATATATTTAGCAAGGTGAAAGTATATTTTATGCCATCTTAAACAATTAGCTAAAACCTTCAGAGTTCTGTCAGTATAATGATGATGCTCATTGGGATTAAATGGGTCTTTGCACTGTCTTCCCAGTCATTACTGAGATTCAAGTGTAAGATGGCTGTGTAAATTGAAGCAAAGTGGATGCCCAGAAGTGAAGTTGACTTCTTTTGCCATGTAAATATATTTAATGAAAATAGTTACAAGATCACGTACTTCACATTGAATTAGGTTCACCATCCTTCAGCTTTGTATATATTTATTTAAAGACTGTTTTTAATATTTAGAATCTATTGGGACTGAAGAAGAAACTAATTTATCTCTATGGTAAGGTTTTTTTATTTTGTTTTGTTTTCTTTTGTTTTGTTTCAATTACCCACAGAAGGCTGTGTTTGTGTGCAAATAGTCTCTTTACAGCAGAGTACCGTTAAAGAAAACAGTTAAAGAAAGTGTGCATTTCATATTTTAGTTTTTCATTGCAGGGAAAGATTCCAAGTAGGATATTTTTATTTTTGGTATATAACTGTCAATGAAACAATATCTTACAACATTTCCAAAGTTATATTTTGATGTGGAAGCTCAGTAGTTCCAGTTAATAAACTTTAGAAAATAAGCTCTCCTTTGAAAAGAAAAATGCCTTCCCAGATTAAACCTGATCAGGAGAAAAAGTGTCTGTTTGTGGTAGGTTTCAATGAATTTTAATATATGTGTAACAATCATTATCAAGTACCTACCTTTTATGTAGTTAAAAACATTGGATTAATTTACTTTCTAAGAATATTGACTATGAAAATTATACCCCAATCAAAATTATAAATGAAAAATTCTGTAATCCCTTTCTTTCCTGTCAATTAATTTTGGTATCTGATACAATAAAATCACACTTATATAGTACTTGGATGCAACCATGCATTTTGATTCATTTTATCAATTACTTGATACTAAAGCTGTGAAGTTCTCATAAGGAAAACTTTTTTGGGGGGCTGGTGGTACTGGAGCTGGGGATTGAACCTGGGACCTTTGACCTTGTATGTGCAAAGGCAGTACTCAACCACTGAGCCACATCGGTTCCCCTGAGCTCAATTTTTTTTTTGTTTGCTTGTTGTTTGTTTTCTTTTTTCTTTGTTTATTTTTTTAAGAGGCACAGGAACCTAACCGGACCTCCCATGTGGGAAGGAGGTGCTCAACCGCTTGAGCCACATCCACTCCCCAAAGGTATTTTCTGAAATCAGAAAATGGTTTAGTCATGGCTCTTGCCAAGTTAAAAAAAGTTAGGAAATAGCAGATGAATGATTTGAAAGAGGTCTTATTTTCTTTCACCTCAGTCCTTTCCAAGAAATTTATAATTCAAATGGAACATTTTAAATGACAAGAATTCTCTGTTATTTCATTCCCAGTGTCTCTCATGTTTGAAATAATGGAAAACAGAAAACATACATCAGATTTTATTCTTCTAGGACTCTTTAACCACACAGGAGCCCACCTCTTCCTACTTGTGATGATGCTGACAATTGTCTTCAAATCCCTGCTGAGTAATGCCTTCCATGATACTCCTGTTTCACCAGGACTGCCGCCTTCACATGCCCATGTACTTTCTACTGAGCCAACTCTCTGTGATGGACATGATGCTGGTTTGCACAATTGTTCCCAAAATGACTGCTGACTACTTGACTGGCAAGAATTCCATCTCCCCTGCTACATGGGGATTTCAGATCTTCCTCTTCCTCAGGCTAGGTGGTGGAGAGTGCGTACTCCTGGCAGCCATGTCCTATGACTGCTATGTGGCTGCCTGTCACCCTCTTCAATACCTGGTCCTCATGAGCTGGCAATTATGCCTTACAATGATTTTGGTGTCTTGGTTTCTGGGAGCAGGCGATGGGCTCATGCATGCTGTTGTTACCTTAAGCTTCCCATTTTGCAAATCACATGAAATTGATCATTTTTTCTGTGAGGCCCCTATGCTTTTGCCTTTGGCTTGTGCTGTCACATCTGTCTTTGAGTATGCCATGTATATCTGCTGTGTGTTAATGCTCCTGCTCCCCTTTTCCCTTATCTTGACATCCTATAGTCTAATCCCAGCTGCTGTTCTCCACATGCGATCCACAGAAGCCTGAAAGAAAGCTTTTACCACCTGCTCATCACATTTGGCTGTGGTGGGACTCTTATATGGGGCTGTCATTTTTATTTACATGATTCCCAAATCCTCCAGCTCAGCTAAATATGATAAGATTGTCTCCATTTATTATACTATTTTCACTCCTGCTCTGAGCCCTCTCATCTATAGTCTGAGGAACAATGAGGTGATGGGATTTTTACAGAAGTGTATGGGTGAATATATTGCCTCAAATCATGACTAAGATTACATAGATTTGTCCCAATTACAAGGCTATCTAAAATGATTGTCTCTTTTCCCAGATTGAAATTATAACTTTATACATATTTATATCTATATGTATGTATTTTTTCTACATTGCTTTGAAATGTGGCCTAATCAAATTTTGTGTTTGTTTGCTGTAATGTCATCCCTAAATAAAATTGTGGATTCTTAAAAATTACTCTGCATAAAAAATATGAAGTAAAACATTTCTGCACCACTCTGTATAATAAACGTTTCTTAAAAGAATCAACTAAGAAGTCAATTTTGAAGATGAACTGTTGAAATGTGTTTTAGATTTAGGTAAAATTAAATCACAGTAAATTGCACAGATCTGAAGCAAACTTTCCCACAAGTTTTGGCAAGTATATATGCTCATATAAATCACAGCTACTGTCCACAGGATCAACTTTTGTCACCTCAAAAAGTACATTCATGCCTTTTAACAGTGAAACTCTTCACTCCAGATACAACCACTGGTCAGATTTTTGTAACCATGATTTAGTTCATCTCTTCTAGAAATTCATATAAATGGAAACCCATAATAAGAAATTTGTGTGTCTGGCTTCTTTCACTTAGCTTAATATAATTTTAAGAAATTTCCCCATTTTTACATTAATAACAGTTTATTCTTTTATTGCTAAAGATCTTTGCATTTTATGAATATATCATACTTTACTCATTCTTTTATAGATGGGCTTCTGGGTTATTATAAGTTTAGAGTTGCTATGAGTTAATCTGCTATTAGCCTCCTTTTTGTGATCATATGTTCTTACTTCTCTTACTAGATTGTTCATTACCACTTCAATTTTTTTTCAAATCAGTTATACAATTTCACACTCCTTCCTACAATGCATGCATATTGCCAAACTTGTTCTTTTTAGCAATATTATCTCATGGTTTTAATTTGCTTTTCCCTAGTGGCACATGATGTTAAGATATTTTTTATGATCATATTACTCATTCATGTATCTTAATGAACCATTTTAATCTTTGAAAATAGACCTGTAAATGCTTCCAAAGCATTTGCAAATAAAATAAGGGCAATTTATTGTTTATAAATAGAAAATATATGATATCAATGGGAGATTTTGGAATTTTTAAAATCAAATTATATGTTGAGTTACTTTCTTATGATTATTATTTTTCTGAAATATGTTTTCATTAAATGCTCAAAGATTAAGTATTTTAAGTAAACAAGGATTTATGTATTATGCCTTCACCCCACTCCATTTTCCTTGAAACTGTATGTTAATTTATTTTTAATTATCCATTGTAGCAAAATATTCCAAATCTACTGGGCATAATAAAACAGAAAACATTCTTGATTTCCAGGAGGACATTTAGTGAAGATGTTAAAAAAATAGGGTTCATATTTTATGCTATATTTCTGATTTATTTGTTTGTAAATGGATATATACCTAGAAAAATTTTCAGGCAAGAAATACAGTACTTTTAAAAAGACTGGGGTTCTTACAAAAGGAAAATGCATTTACACCCATATTATATAGAAAGTGTATATTTATAAATATATATAAATGAATATATTTCTTTACATTTACATATATATAATATTCTCCAATGACAGAAAGAAATACAAATTCAGATTTAAGAAAATAGTTTAACATAACATTTTGAAAGTGTTATTTTTTAAAAAATTTTATTCAAATATTTTTTTCAAATAAAATAAAGAGAAGAACAGTAGAGATGATTGTGTTAGGGACCATGGAACAGCTTTTATTTTTCAGGTTCCTGTGGTGTTTTGTAAGTGGTACATAGAGATGAAAGAAGGAATACAAGTTATGGAATTTAGCTCAAACCAGAGTGACTTGATTCAGAATCTCTAGTAGAACTCAGGACACATATTTTATTTTAATTTTCATTTGTCTCCATCAACACAGACAAACTTTGATCAAAGGATGCTTATACAAAAGTAAGGTTCATAAGTACAAGCATTAAAGTGTAAGCTATAATGTAAACTATAGACCATGGTTAGTAGCAATGCTTCAATATCTGAACATCAATTGAAACAAATGTACCACATTAATGTAAGATGTTATTAATAAGGGAATATGTGAGGGGGTAGGGGGTGAGGTATATGGAAATCCCTATATTTTCAATATAACTTTTCTGTAATCTAAAACTTAAAAAAAGGTATAGAAATATATAGAGTGAGACTTAAAAAAAAGGATGATTATATTAAATAATTAGTTTTCATAATCTCTTTAAGATAAATTACATTCAACCTTTATACAGATGGAATAATGAATAATTTGTCATAAAATAAGTATTATAAAATTATAACAATAATCATAAAAATATTTTGCATTCATTGAGTACTTATTTTGTTACTGCATTTTTCATTAATATTTAAACTTCAGAAGTAAGTGTGGAGTTAATTTTCAATTTCAAATGGAAAAGACTTTCTTATAGGGTCAAAATTCATTGTCAACTTCACACATATCTGTACCCAGTTGTCTGACTATAATGCACTTACGTTTTTGAAAGGACCAGTTCTTTCAAAAGATAAGAGACACTGCTTGTCAAGCTCTTGAGATGTCATGTCATCTTCTCCTTCTTAAAGAACAACATGTTGCTCTTACCAGATAAGCCAAAAGAAGTTTTTATTTTGAGTGAGATAAGAAATGTAAGATGCTTAAGATCTTGCCTAACATTTAAAAATGCTTAATAATGTTTAGCTGTCATAAAAATGTTGAATAAACAATTAAATTAGCTGAATATCTTATGCTACAGTCACTTACATATTCATTGTGTTTAGATATAATTAAAATTGACTCATCAAGGTATCAAAAGGTATTTACACAGAATCTCTTAGGCAAATTAAGTCCAACTTCTTTATCTACCTGTCCCTAATACACAGTCTGTAAGATAAGTACATTTGTTTATTGACATACCTGGTGACATTCTCAGTGTTGAATTGTAGCAGCAAATAGGAGCAACCAAGTAATCTGCCAAGGTATATTTCTTATGGAATGATGGCCAGGCCATAAAAACATCAGGTTATCAAGAACAGAAATAAAGTATGTTAACAAAAGAGAGAATGGTAGGGAAGTGGTTAAGGAAAGCATTTTTCCCACTAAGTGCTTATTCTCATTGTTAAAAAAGTAATTCAAAAAATCCTGAAACAGATTCCATTCTCCTCCTCCATGAAACCAGATTTTCTCTTACACCCTAAGAAATTCCTGGTCTGTAATTGTACCCCACCACCTTTTACCCAAAATGGTTTAGGACATTTCCTTAATTTTCTTCTCTGGCTATCCTTTGGGTTAAAGGGGAATGCTAATTCCCTATCCACGGGTGATAGTTTTCCCTTCCACAAACCTCATGCCACAAGATCTCAAGGTTGGTAGATGTCCTCACTTCTTTATCTTGCTACTTCCAACCATCTCTCTTCCCTTTTCCCGACAAAACCCAACTAACTTCAAGAAAAACATCTGAATTGTGACATCATCTGATACCCCACAGTCACTCTAGGAGGAAGCAAATTGGTGAAGTAGATGATTGGTTTGAGCTAAGACCAGGCACTCTGCTGGATAAACTGGTGTTGTTTTTTGAGCCTCTGAATTGAAGTATTAAATGTCAAAGCAACTGGAAAGAACATGTTGGATGGAGTGAAAATGGTAAAACAAAATGTTGTGGCAGTTGAGGAATTCAGAAATACAGTAGGAGCCAGGTCGGGTAAGTAAGCATCAGTCAAGTCAAGGATTGACTGGGGTCCACTCTGCAGTGAAATCCCTGTAAGTTGTCTGATATTAACATTTTGTAGTATTAACTTATATTTGTTAAGCTTCAAAGATAAAAGGTCCTATATATGCAATTTTACCCATATTCATATTACACATAATGTATTTACATGTCACATTATACATTTAGTTTATAATCGGGCATTTATATATTGTTTGTCCATTTGGGTCTGGCTTGCTTCACTCAATATAATGTCCTCCAGGGTCATCCATCTTGTCATATGCTTCATGACTTCATTTCTTCTTACTGCTGCATAATATTTCACTGTGTTTATACTCCGCACTTTGTTTATCCATTCATCAGTTGATGGACACCTGGATTGTTCCCAACTTTCAACAATCATAATAACACTGCTATGAACATCAGTGTGCAGATGTTTATTCGTTTCACTGCTCTCAGTTCTTCTGTGTAAATACCTAGCAATGGTATGGGCAGATCCCATGGCAAGTCTATATGCAACTTCCTTACAAAGTGCCAAACAGTCCTCCACAGTGGCTGTGCCATTGTACATTCCCACCAATAGTGAATAAGCTTTACTCTTATCTTCACATCCTCTCCAACATTTACAGATTTCTCACTTTTTAATAGCAGCCAGTCAAATATGTTTGAAATAATATCTTATTGTAATTTTGATTTTCATTTCCCTAGTCGCTAGTGATATTGAACATTTTTTTCATACATTTCTTTGCCATTTGTATTTCTTCTTTGGACAGTTGCCTTTTCAAGTCTTTTGGCCTTTTTTTAATTTGATAGTTTTCTTTTTATTATTGAGTTGTATGATCTCCCTATATATTAAGGATATTAAACACTTAGTAGATATGTGATTGCAAATATTTTCTCCCGTTGAGTCAGCTGCCTTTTCACCCTTTTGACAAAGTTCTTTGAGGTAAAAAAGTGTTGAATTTTGAGGGGGACCCATTTATCTATTTTTTTCTTTTGCTGATTGTGCTTTGGGTGTAAGTTTTAAGAAAATACCACCTACCAGAAGATCTTGAAAGGGTTTTCTTATGTTTTCTACTAAGAGTTTTATGGTTGTTGCTTTTATGTTTAGGTCCTTCATCCATTTTGACTTAATGTTTGTATAAGGTGTGAGAAAGTGTTCTTCATTCTTTCTTTTGATATGGCTATCCAGTTATCCCAGAACCATTTTTTGAATAGACTATTCTGTCCCAGCTGGGTAGGCTTAACAACCTTGTCAAAAATTACTTGACTCTAGATGTGAATGTCAATTTCTGAGTTCTTGATTCAGTTCTATTGGTCAATCTTTCTAACCTTATGCCAGTACCATGATGTTTTTACCACTATAGCTAAGTAATATGCTTTAAAGTCTGGAAGGGAGATTCCTCAAACTTTGCTCTTTTTAAAGACAGTTTTGGCTATTTTGGGCCACTTACACTTACAAATAAACTTGATTATTGGCTTTTGGATTTCTGCAAAAAAGGCTGTTGGGATACTTGTTGGGATTGCATTGAATCTGCAAATCAGTTTGGTTAGAATTGACATCTTAATGATATTTAGTCTTCTCACCCATGAACATAGAATATCCTTCCATTTATTTAAATCTTCTTCATTTTCTTTTAGGAATGTTATGTAGTTTTCTGAATACAGGTCCTTTATCTATTTGGATAAGTTTATCTCTATATATTTCATTGATTTAGTCGTTATTATAAATGGATTTTTTTTTCTGATTTTCTCTTCAGATTGCACATCAATAGTGTAACAAAATGCTATTGATTTCTTTGTACTAATCTTGTATCCTGCCACTTTCCTGAACTCATGTATTAATTCTAGTAGCTTTGTTGAGGATTTTTTCAGGATTTTCTAGATTTAGGATCATGTCATCAGTGAGTAGTGAAAGTTTTACTTCTTCCTTTCCTATTTGGGTGCCTTTAATTTCTTCATCTAGTTTAACTGCTCTAGCTACAATTTCTAGCACAATATTGAATAATAATGGTTACAATGAACATCCTTTTCTTGTTCCTGATCTTGGTGGGAAAGTTTCAACCTTTCACTATTGTGTAAAATGCTAACTGTACGTTTCTCATATATGCATTTTAACATATTGTGAAAGATTCCTTCTATTCTTATCTCTTGGAGTGTTCTTATCAAGAAGGGGTGCTGTATTTTGTCAAATGCTTTTTCTGCTTCAATCAAGAGGTTATTATGATTTTCCTTCTTCAATTTATTGATATACTTTATTACACTAAAGAGTTAGTGTAGCAACTCTGCTGAGGCTCAGGGACCAGCTGGCACATGGGCAGCTAAGAGATTAAAGTATCTTGGATGTACACCTACAAATTCCAGCACCAACCCTAGGTTCAAATAAAAGGGACAGAAGAGGCATGTGTAGAGAAGTCACATCTGAGTCCAACACTGTCACACTCAGGAGCACAAACTCCAAAATAGAGCCTAATTGCAAGGCACCAAACTCTGGAGTTATCTGCTATGATCACAGGGCCTGGGTGTCTCTGGAGCTCTCAGGAACCCAACTATTTGTAGTAGCATCTACCTTGGCCATCTATGAGAACCTGCAGTAATGTACATAAGCAATATCTCTCTGATGACCTCCCAAATCACTTTGAAATCTCTTAGCCATATACACCCATTTATCTTTACCTATTCCACTTTTATTCAAGGTCTTTTACCAGTTGTATCACAAGCTAGTGCTTGATAGTAATCCCTTGGTGCCAGGGAGGCTCATCCCTGGGAGTCATAACCCTTTCTGGGGGTGGCGGGGAAGCTAATGCAATTTTATAATGAGTTTGGCTTAGAGAAAGTCCACATTTGAGCAACAAGGAGGCTTTCAGGAGGTAACTCTTAGGCACTCTACAATACTAGGCTAAGTT
>JAQZBX010051936.1:0-19257 GCA_029593785.1 Cabassous unicinctus | reverse complement strand
CCCCACCCCTTGCCGAGATGTCGCCCTCATCTGTCTGCTTGCTGTTTCTGCTTGTCGTCTGCTTGCTGTGCCTGCTCATTGTGTTTTTTTCTTGTTTGCTCGTTGTATCTGCTTGTCTTCATTTTTTTTTTTAGGAGGCACTAGGAACTGAACCCGGGACCTCCCATGTGGGAAACAGGCACCCAACTGCTTGCACTACATTCACTCCCTCAGAATGCCTTTTGCCTTTTGATCCTACTTTGATTGGTCAACTCCTCTCATCTTTTAGGGCTCAAAGTCAATATTACCCTTTCTAGTCTGGGATAGGCAGCTCTATGTTCCAAGAGCAAGCTGCCCTTATTTATCTTAAATATAACATCTATCCCATGGGATTATTATTACTATCTGTTTATCAGGACCTCTCACTACATCTGATTCATCATTGCCCTGTCACAGGCCCATAACTCCAGACTCATTCTCATCATCCTTCTTTGATGGTGATGCTCCAGCCACACTGGCCCTCTTCCTGTTCTATGGATAAGGCCACACCTTAGGGCCTTTCCACTCCATTCCTTCTGTGAGGAATGTTCTTTCCTCTCATTTTCATCATCTTTCATTCAGGTTTCAGCTTAAACATCACAACTTTAGAGCTGCTTCCCTGACTATTCAATCTGTAAATTCATTTTTTTTTTTTTTTTTTTAGGAGGTACCGGGGAGTGAACCTGGGACCTTGTATATGGGAAGCAGACACTCAACCACGGAGGTACATCTTCTCCCCCCGACTACTTAATCTAAAGCAGCCACCCAGACTTTGGCCGTTATACCACCTTATCTTTGCACAGCCCTTACCACTACCTAGTACTTTTCTTATTTATTCATTTGCCTATCACTTGTCTTTTTCCATTAGAATATAAGCTTCAAGAGAGCAGACACATTTTCTGTCTTGTTTACCTCTGTATTACCAACGCTGAGGACACTGCTAGCTATCGTTATTGTCAGGCAGTCAATAAATAGCTGTTGAATTTTGAATGAGTTAATAAAATTATAGTAGTTCTTCAAAATCCAGGTTAAAGCTATTATGGTTGTTAAGCACTCAGTAAACATTTGTTGGTCATTAAATTAAAAAAAAAAAAAAATCACATTGTGTTGTGATTCTTCATTCCCTTGCCTTTGTCCTGCACATGTTATGAGCATCTACTCAGTATCCCAAGTACCTAGCCCAGCAGCTGGTCACAGTGAGCACTGACTGAAATATCTGCGTCTAGCTGAGTGGGTGACTGGGTGAATGAATTTGCCAGGTTGGGGCAGATGGAGGCTGCCTCCCGCTCAACCACACACACAGCACGCTTGGAAGTTATGTTTCTGGATGAGTGTTTTCCTGTTTTACGAATCTCTGTTTGTCCCTAGAAGCTGATGTTCTCTTCTCCCGGTATCAGGGCACATCTGGTTGTTGGTACATGTTGCTTAGTTAGAAGGTCTTAAAACAGCATGAAATTGTTAGCACGTTGCTCAAGCCTGCCAAGCTGTTCTCGAGATTCAAGCTTTGGTGGATTTGGTTTTCTGTTTGTTTTCTGTTTTCATGCGATTTAGAAAATTGGTTTGTGACAGCCTTGGGGGAAATTAGCCTGCCTTGAGCTCTGCCAAGGAGAGGGCAAGCCTGAGATAAGGGTTGGGGGAGGGGGAAGAGAGAACTCAGGAGTGGAATGGCTCTGGAATTCCTCCGTTGTTTGTTCTTTCCTTGCATTTTGGCTTGAAGCTCAGGCTAATTTGATGTGTAGGGAAAAGGGGTGCTCAAAGTAGGTAGGGTAGGGTGGGGGCAAGGCTGGTTCCTGCTTGCATCCTCACGGGGAGACCACAGGGACCACTATGTTACCTTTGGGTTCCAGAGGAGACAGACATCCTCTCTCCTACAAATGCTCAGGGGTGGGGGCTGTGAAGGAAGATGCCCCTTTCTCATGCATTTGATTCCTCTGCTATCTCTGGGTGAGTGCAGTACCAGAAATCAACTTTCCCCACATGGCCCCAATATGCCATCTCTCTTCCCCACTCTCAGTAGCTCTTGTCTCTTGGCAGATTTCCTTTCTGGAAATAATCTCATACGGGGAAAAGTCTAAGCTGGTCTATTTCACCTTGGGTGGCAGTTGCTATCCCTGATGTGTATGTAGACCCAGACAACTCTGCTTCTGAATGGTCAGATTGGGAAAGGGGAAAGGGAGGTCAGAAGGGTCTTTACTACCCCTAGGCAGGTCTCACTTTGACTCTGAGCATTGGAGATGGTTCTCAGAAATGGTTCATTGGTCAAAATGTCGAAAACATTATCTCCCCCTTCCTGCTGGTTGCTTTCTGCTCCATCTTTGACAGCTACTTTTAAATTGCCCTTTTCTAGCCTTTCCCACAATAGTGTGGCCTTCATTTCAACCCTTACTTTTTCCTCAGAGAATGACTCTGGACTGCACTGCTGTATTCTGGGTCTTTGTGAACAAGTCTGAGATTTCCCCTTTGGCCCCTAGCAGCTTGAAGAAATCTCAGAGCATACCCTCGAGGACCCCAAGGATGGGCACCCTGCCTCCTTGTTGCCCTTGGACACTGAAGGAATTGCTCCCCCAATTTTCTAAATTCCCTGAGGGGCCTCATGTTTATTTGGTATCTATAAGGTACCAGATACCGACACGTGGCTTCAATGTAATGACTTGTCCAGGCCATATAGGCAGTAAGTGGCATAGTGACAAAGTTTCCTCAAGCCACCACACTATGGTTTTATGAACTCAGGAAAAGCAAGGATTAGAGTGTTTCAATTTTGTTTCCATCATTCTGCCCCATCCCAGTACTTCTAGTCTCATTTTTCTGGTTTCTCATACCCAAACTGTAAGCCTGCATTAATGCCTTTACTATCTAGAGACATTCCCTTTTTTTCCTCCACCCCTTAGTTTTACTTAAATAGGTCTTTAATTTTAAAAGGTCAGGAGGAGAGAGAACTAAAAAGAGGAACTATTGGAAAAATTTATAAACTTCTAATTCTGATTGTTGGGTAAGGCTGTATTTCAATCCAGCCGTGTCTCACGGATGCCTGTCAGTGCAGCGTCTTGTCAGTCCTTAGGAAACCTTCCCTCTCACCCTCTTCTCTGCTTCCTTCCTTACCTGGAAAGCATTTAAGATAAATGTCCCTGTCACACCCATAATCTAGGCTGAGTTATTAACTTGGGGTCCACAAATGTGCTTTTGGAGCCTGCGAATTTCCAGGAGTTGAATGAAAAATGTAATTGGATCATTCTATGTTCCTTTTTTTTGGAAGTGGGTTCACAGATTTAACCAGATTCACAGAGATGTCCATGGCCCCCAAAAGTCCAAGAACTACTGGAGGTAGACATGGAACTTCCATGTGAGAAATTTATTTTAAGGCTAAATGCTAGGACAAGTTGTGCTGCTTCTGAGGAACTGGTATGTTTTTTCTTCCTGTAATCAACTTTTCTGATTACCTGTTGATGTACGATACATGACATACTAAAGCATTTCTAATTTACTCCATTTTCATTTTACTGAAAATATTTTTACCCAAATAAATTCAATATTGTGTAAATATTACAGGAAGTTTTGATTTATCAATTGGTTTATTTATTTTTTTCTTCTCATTACCAAACATTCTAGACAATTATTGTTTCTGCCACAGAAAGTTTTCTATGGTAGATGTGATTCATATCAACATAGTAAGAAAACTGTAAAGGGTAGAGAGAATGTAGAGTAACAGAGAGAGGGAAAAGAGAATCAATGCATGAAGGTGGCTTTACCAATAGTAAGTTCAAATATGCTTGGGGAGAAACTGCCCAAAAAGACAGCGAGGTCAAATGATGGACCAAAACATCTTGCTTTAGGGCCTCTCTGTCTTTGTTGGGAAAAGAACTTGGAATAGAAGAAAGCAAGGAACCCAGCCTCTTCTAGAGTAAAAGGCTGGAAAAGTGGACATCATCCTGTGGGATGTTGTGCCTTCCCCATGCAGGACACAGTTAATGGGAAAATGCAGACAGCAAATTGGAAAAACCCATGCAGGTAGTTTCTCTCTCTTCTTATCACTCAAGTGAGGCCCAAGTGTGACTCATCATGATGTCATCCCTGTCTGTCAGATCCTGCAGGTCTCCCTCCATCACCCAGTGATTCAGACCACTTACTCTAAATGAGTGGCAGGGTGGCTCCTGGCCCAGGTCACTGGGACCCTTAGAACATTATCCAGCTTTAGGATCATCTGTTCCACTTAAACTTTTAGACTCCATTTATTTGTTTGAATAAATACTAGGAGCATAACGTTGGTTAAAAAGAGAGAGAGAAAGAGACTTCCAGTCAATCACGATGACAGCATAATATGCTCTAGGGCACCATTTTCCCACAGAGCCATTAAATAACTAGTAAAAACTGACAGAGCCTCTTCCTTAAAACTCCAGAAAATAGTTAAATGGTTGCAGTAACTGGGCAAAATCTGAATCAAGAAATTGCAGCTTTGAAAAGGGTAGGAGAAGCTTGTGGCACCCTTGCTGGCCCCTGCCCCATTTTCTCCCTGGTGTGGTATAGAGCCAGCCTGAGCTCCCATTGTGGGTCCTTGGCACTGTTCCAGAAGGAGGAGAGTAACTTCTCAGTGTATTCTAGGGTGCCTGTATGTCTGTCTTATCAGGTGGCAGCCTGAAAAACTGCACCAGGAAACTCCTCTCAGGCTTGCCCTCCCAGAACTTGCCCTACAGGTAGAGAATAGAGGGAGCATTCGAATTCCTATAAATGGGGGAATTCCTAAGGCCATGAACAAACACAAGCCCAGGACAAGACTCAGACTCAGAAAAAAGGAGAGGCCCCTGCACTTCACATTTGACTCAGATTGATCTTGATGGGAGAACTAAACTCTTAAGGAGAGCACCAGCTAACACAGAACCACCTTGAAAAGACTGTAAAAGGTGTTTTTTTTTTTTTTTTAACATTTGTTTGTTTTTGTTAGCTCCTGGCATTAAGGTACTCTGTCATTGCAATAGATGGATACAAACTTAAGGAATAGATAGTTTAGGGACTAAATTCCAGAGATAATATTTTAAAATATTAAAATATACAGTGTACAACAAAAGATTACAAGACAAACAAAGAAATAGGAAAAGATAAAAATCCAGAAACCATTAGTGAAAAAGACCAGACTTTGGACAATCTGGACAAAGACTCTAAAAAAATTATCTTCAATATGCTCAAGGAGATAAAGGAAAACATGGAAAAAGAACTAGAGGATATCAGGAAAATGATTAGGGAACAATATGATAATCTCAGTGAAGACATAGAAATTTTAAAAAGGAACAAAACAGAAATACATGAAAAATTTCCTAGAGGGTTTTAACAACAGATCAGAACTGGCAGAAGAAAGAATCCATGAACTCAAAGACAAGACAATGGAAATGATTCACACTGAGGAACAGAAAGAAAAAGGATTGAAAAGACTGAACAGAGCCTAGGAGACTTGTGGTACACTATCAGGCATACTAAAATAAACATTATGGGGAGTCACAGAAGGAGAAGAAAGAGAAAGGGGCAGAAGGAATGTTGAAAGAAACAATGATAGAAAACTTCCCAAAATTAATGAAAGACAAGTATGCACATTTGAGAAGCCTGAAGAATCCCAAACAGGATAAATTTGAAGACAACACCCAGACACATAGTAGTCAAACTGTCAAATGCCAAAAACAAGGAGAGAATTCTGAATGCTATAAGAGAAAAGCAATGTGTTCGGAGTCCCAATAAGATAAAGTGCTGATTTCTCATCAGAAACCACAGAGGCAAGAAGGCAGTGGAATGAAATATTTAAAGCACTGAAAGAAAACAATTGCCAACCAAGAATTTTATATCCAGCAAGGCTGTCTTTTAATAATGAGGGGGAGGAGGAACAAATGTAGTTCAGTGGTTGAGTACCTGCCTCCCACATATGAGGTCCCAGGTGCAATCCTTGGTACCTCCTAAAAAATAAATGAGGGAGAGATTAATACATTCTCAGATAAACAAGAGCTGAAGGAGATTGTCACTCCTTCTGCCATACAAGCAATTCTAAAGGGAGTACTTCAGATTGAAAGGAACTAGCACTAGACAGTGAATTGAAGTGGCATAAAGAAATGAAGACCTCCAGAAAGGTAATCTTATGGGCAATTATAAATGGCAGTACAATTGCATTGTATTTTTTTGGTATGTAACTCCACTTTTTACTTCTTACAGCTTCTAAAATGCAAATGCATAGAAGGCAATTAGTGGTTTTTGACATACAATCTATAAAGATATAATTGTAACAAAAAGGTAGGGAACAGAGAGGTATAGGAACAATGCATATGTATGCTATTGAAGTTAAATTGGTATCAAATCAAATGTAATTGTTATCAGTTTAGGATGTTAAATTTAAACTCCATGGTAGCCACAAAGAAAATATATGAAAAATATATATTAGGAAATGAGAAGGAACACAAAAGTGTACAATATAAAAAAGTCAAATAAATATGAAATTGGCACTAATGGAAGAATTGAGGGACAAAAAAAGGTGTACGTTTCAAAGACCAAATAGCACAATGGCCAAAGAAAATTCTGCATTATCAATACTTACTTTAAATGTAAATGGTTCAACTCTCCAGTCAAAAGGCAGAGTTTAACAGAATGGATAAAAAAGCATGACCCAACTATTTTTTTATAAGAGACTCACCTTAAATTCAAAGACACTAATAGGTTGAAAGTGAAAGAATGGAAAAAAATATATGCCATGTAAATAGTAACCAAAAGAGAGCTGGGGTGGCTATAATAATATCAGATAAAATAGACTTTAAGATAAAATTGTTTTGAGGAACAAAGAAAGTCAGTATAAACTGATAAAGGGGTCAATTCAAGAAGAAAACATGACGATTATAAATATATATGCACCTAATAACAGAGCCCTCAAATACATGAAGCAAATATTAACAGATTTGAAGGGAGAAACAGACTGTTCTACATTAATAGTAGGACACTTTAATATACCACTTCCAACAAAGGATATATTATCTAGACAGAAGATCATTAAGGACGTAGAAGACTTGAATAATACTATAACCTAACAAACATATATAGGACACTTCACTCAATGACATATTCTTCTCTAGTGCACATGGATAATTTTCCAGGATGGACCATATGTTAGACCACAAAACAAGTCTCTATAAATTAAAAATATTGAAGTCATACGATATATCTTCTCAAACCATGATAGAATGAAGCTAGAAATCAATAACAGAGGGCAAACAGGAAAATTCACAAATGCATAGAAATTAAACAACACATTCTTAACTAGTAGGTCAAAGAAGAACTCACAAAGGAAATTATGAAATTTCTTAAAACAAATTTAAAAATGAATACACAACGTACTAGAAACTTACGAGATGCAGCAAAGGCAATGTGAGAGGGAAATTTATAGCTCTGGATGCTTACATTAAAAAAGAAGAAAGATCTCAAATCAGAGACCTAAACTCATAATAATTGGAAGATTTACATAAAGAAGAGCAAACTAAACCCAAAGCAAGCAGAAGGAAGGAAATAAATCTTAGAGCAAAGATAAATGAAATAGAGAATTAAAAACAGAGAGAAAATCAACAAAACAAAAGTTGGTTCTTTGAAAAAATCAACAGAATTGACACAGCTTTAGCTAGACTGACAAAAAAAAGAGAGGATGCAAATAACTAAAATCAGAAATGAAAGGGGGACATAACTACTGACCCCATAGAAATTAAAAGGATTATACTTTGACCAGTTGTATGCCAACAAACTAGAAACCCTAGAAAATGGACAATTCCTAGAAATATAGAAACTATTTACACTGACTCAAGAAGAAATAGAAGATTTCAACACACCAAAAGGAAGTAAAGAGATTGAATCAGTAATCAAAAGCCTCCCAATAAAGGAAAACCCAGGACCAAATGGCTTCATTGGGAATTTTAGCAAACATTTCAAGAAGAATTAACACCAATCCTGCTCAAATCTTTCAAAAAATTCAAGAGGCAAGAAAACTCTCTAATGCATTCTATGAGGTCAACATCACCCTAATACCAAAGCTAGTAAAGATTCCACAAAAAAGAAAATTACAGACCAATATCCCTTATGAACACAGATGCAAAAATCCTCAACTAAATACTAGCAAACTGAATCCAATAGCACTTAAAAGAATTCTATACCATGATCAAATAAGATTTATCCCAGGTATGCAAGGGTGGTTTGACATAAAAAAATCAATTAATGTAATACACCACATTAATATAATGAAAGGAAAAAGCTACATGGCCATCTCAATTAATGCAGAAAAGGCATTTGACAAAATCCAGTACCCTTATTGATAAAAAACACTTAGATAACTAGGAAAAGAAGGAAAATTTCTCAATATGATAAAGGACATACATGGAAAATCCACAGCTAACTTCATAATCAGTGGGGAAAGACTGAAAGCTTGTCAGGAACAAGACAAGAATGCACATTGTTACCACGCTTATTCAACAGTGTACTGGAAGTTCTAGCCAGAGCAATTAGACAAGGAAAAGAAATAAAAGGCATCCAAATGGGAAAAGAAGTCAAACTTTCCCTATTTGCTGATGACATGATCCTATATATAGAAAATCCTGAAAAAAAAAAATCCCTACAAAACTCCTAGATCTAATAAGTGAATACAGCAAGGTGGCAGGGTACAAGAGACACACACAAAAATCAGTGGTGTTTCTACACACTAGTAATGAACAATCTGAGGGGAAAATTAAGAAAAAAATTCCATTTATAATAGCAACTAAAAGAATCAAATATCTATGAATAAATTTAGCCAAGGCTGTAAGAGACTTATACATAGAAAACTATAAAACATTACTAAAATAAATAAAAGTAGACCTAAATAAAAGGAAGGACACTTTGTGCTCATGAGTTGGAAAACTAATAAACATTAAGATGTCAATTCCACTCAAAGAGATTTACAGGTTAAACATAAGCAATCCCAATCAAAATCCCATCAGCCTTCTTTGCAGAATTGGAAAGGCCAATCATTAAATTTATCTGGAAGGGTAAGGCACCCCGAATAGCCAAAAACATCTTGAAAAAGATGAATGAAGTTGGAGTACTCACTCTACCCAATTTAAAAACTTATTACAAAGCTACAGGAATCAAAACAACATGGTCAAGGACAGACATATAGACCAACGGAATTGAATTGAGAGTTCAGAAATAAATCCTCACATCTATGGTCTTGATTTTTCACAAGGGTGCCAAGTCCACTCAATGAGGAAGCAAATTGTGCTTGGAAAACTAGATATCCATATACAGAAGAATGAAGGCGGACCCCTGTCTCACACCCTATACAAAAATAACTCAAAATGGATCAAAGAACTAAATATAAGAACGAAACTATAAAACTGCTAGCAGAAAATATAGCAAAGCGTCTTTAGGATTTTGTGTTAGGCCATGGTTTCTTAGACTTTACACCAATAGCATGAACAACAAAAGGAAAAAATCAATGAATTAGGTGAATGGGACTGCATCAAAATGAAAAAGTTTTGTGATCAAAGGACTTCATAATGAAAGTGAAAAACAACCTATAGAATGGGAGAAAATATTTGAAAAATGCATATCTGGTAAAAATGCATATCTGATATCTAGAACATAGAAAGAAATCCTACAACTTGACAACAAAAAGATAACGCTATTAACAATGGGCAAAAGACCTGAATAGACATTTTCCAGCAAAGATTCACATATGGCCAAAAAGTACATGAAATTATGCTCAACATCATTAGCCATTAAGGAAATGCAAATCTAAACCACAATGAGAAACCATTTCACACCCACTAGAATGGCTACTATTAAGAAAGAAAGAATTGGTAAGTGTTGGAGAGGATGTAGAGAAATAGGAACACTTGTCCATATTATACCAAATGTAATATGGTGCAGTACTGTGGAAAAGTTTGATGATTCCTCAGAATGTTAAGTATAGAATTAACATATAATCCTAAAATCTCACTTCTAAGTATATACCCAAAAGAATTGAAAGCAGGGACTCAAACAGATATTTACACAATGATGTTCATAGTGACATTACTCACAATTGGCAAAAATGGAAGCAACCCAAGTGTCCAACAGATGAATTAATAAACAAAATGTGGTGTATAGATTTTCTTACTCAGCCTTAAAAAGAAATGACCTTCTGGTACATGCTACAGCATGATTGAGCCTAGAAGATATCATGTTGAGTGAAATAAGCCAGAAACTAAAGGACAAATATTGTTTGATCTCATCAATATGAGATAATTAGAATAAGTCAAATTATAGAGTCAGAAACTAGAATACAGTTTACCAAAGGCTGAGGTGGGAGTAAGGATTGGGGAGTTAATTGGTACAGAATTTCTGTATAGGGTGATGGAAAAGTTTTGGTTATGGGTGGTGGTGATAGTAGAACAACATTGTGAATGTAATTAACACCACTGAATTATACATTTGAATGTGATTAAAAGGGGACATTTTAGATTGTATATATGATCCTAAAATAAAAATTTTTAAAAAATTGGATTGTACAACACAGTGACCCCTACTGTAAACTATGGACTATATTTAATAATACAATTATAATAATATTTTTTATCAATTGTAACAAAGTACCACCCTAATGCAAAGTGTTATTAATAGGGAAATTGGGTATGTGTGTGGTGGTATATCAGGACTCTATTTTCTGCATGACTTTTTTGTAAACCTACAACTTTTCTAACAGAGAGAGAGAGAGAGAGAGAGAGAGAGAAATACAGTGGAAAGAACATGGGATTTGGAGTTCAGATCCAAACTCTGTCACAGAAAAACCCTGTAACCTTTGCTTAAATGCAATTTAAACCACTGGGATTAGGGGAGGGAACTCTTTTTCTCTTCGCTCTTCCTTGAGTGCAGGACACTTCCAAGAATGTTTACTGGGCCCCTGAGTTGGGGATAAATTTCCCATCCTTTGCATAAACTTCTCTCTTATTCCATATGGTGGCTGTGTCAAGATGGGTCTTGTGGAAAGCGGGTAGGAAGGCCACTGGCCTGTTTTGTCCTAATGCAGGCATTCAGCCTGACTACGCTGGGCTCATTCTTGGTCTGGCCCAGCTCACCATAGGCCCAGCTAGTAATAAGTGTTTCGTATACCCAGCAGTGGTAGTTTTTAGGAATGTCTTTATAAAACAGGTGATATTTGACCTTTGTTCTTTTCTGTACCTGGTAATTCAGATGTGATGGCTGGAACCCTACCAGCCATCATAGAATATGAGGATGAGGGATATACTTTAGGCATTTAGTGATAAGAGGATCCAGAGGATTGAAGAAAAGTCCGATAATCCTGAACTGTCAGCATTTTTTTAATTGAGAAAGAAATAAATTTCTGTTTCGTTTAATCCATGGTTACACTGGGCTTTTCTGTTACTTAGGACCTAACCCTAACTAATATATAGAGAAAGGTCATGCATTTGGGTTCTGGAGTCAGATTATCTGAGATCAAATCCCACCTCCACTATTTTATAGACTCAACTTTGGGCAAATCTCTTAACCTCTATAAGCTGTCAATTCTCTTGACTATGAAATGGGGATTATTATTATACTTACATGGATTTGTTGTAAGCATTAACATGATACATACAATGTGTATAAAGTACATGGCACATGTTCTGTGCTCAAGATATATTTGCTGTTATATTATCATTTTTATCATCATCATCACCATCACCACCATCATTACCCAGGGGCATCTATAGCCCTGGGATAGCTTCCTGGAGGTGACTCTGTGGAGCTAGGAGTCATGTGTTTAGGATCCTAAAGCCCATATCTCTCAATGTTTTTCCACAAAAGAAGCAACTCGTACAGTCAGGGAAGTCACCCTTTCCGAGCCTCCCTTTTCACATCTACCATGGGGCTGACTTCGCAGGCTTGTCGAGAGGGTTAAATGAGAAAGCATATGCAAAGCAGCCAGTACAGTGTGGGCACAGAGCAGGCAGTCCCGTCTCTTCATCCCATCCACACCCGGTTCTACACTGTAGCGATAAACGCGGGGCAGCTGGGTGGCTGTGGGTGAGTCCAGCTGGTGAAGGGCCAGTCGATCAGCCTGGGCAGTTTTGAGACCCAGCTGCGAAGACTCAGGCCTGCAAGCCAGTGACCCGGGTGCGAGAAGTCTCTCAGGGCACGGGGAGGGGTGCTGGGGGCGAGGGGAAATGGGTAGCTTTTAATGGCTGTGGTGGGGGCCTCAGTGAGAGGAGTGGGGATGTGAACTCATTTCTGCCTTCTTCAAGAGACGCTGTGTTTCCCGCCTCCCCCCACCCCCCAGCAGATCCAAATTTGCAATTTGCCAGGTGAGAGATCACAAACAAAACTCATCTCTGTGAAGACAATGCTTATCTCACCGAGGCTCTAACTCAGTGCCATCATTTGTGTTGTGTGACACTGTGGCATGTCATGCAGGCCTCGTCCATCCTTACTTCTCACCAGCAAAGTCCTTGCCACCTGCTGAGTTTTCTGCGGGTGCCTGGGGTCGTCTAGCAGCTCCCCCGGACCGAATGGTTTCAGGCAGGGTGAGCACGGGCTGTTGTAGAAAGCTGGATACAAAAGCAGCCGGATGCAAAGAGCAAGGCTTGGTGGGGACAGGGCCTGGGAGACCCGCGCCAGCCATCCTGCCCTTTAAGCTTCCTCCCTCTCTGCAGATGCGGATGCTTCCCCGAGGCGTCGGCTTTCCACAGCCCAGCGTGGCGGGGAGACAGAGGCCTGCTCTCTACCCCTCCCCTCCCACCCTTAAAGTAAACACAAAATCCTTTTGGATTTTTATTCCCTTCCTTTTTCATTTGATATGTGTGTGTGTGTGAGTGTGTATCAGTATCTCACTACTGAGTATAAATGAATGTGAACATTTTGCTTTGGATATTTGCCGTAGATCTTGTTTTTTGATAAAAGAAAAAAAAAAAAAGACATTATCAATAATGTTGAAATCTTCATTGAATTTCTTCCCTGTCCCTCCTGGAGGCAACTTTTCCATCATGAATTTGACGTGTATCCTTCCAACCCATGATCTTCTTTTCCTTTTTTTTTTTTAACCATCTGGATGTGATACTGTAACTTTTTTTGTGGTAATATCTATGCAAATTAAAATTTCCAACTTTAACCACTTTCAAGTATACAATTTAATGGTATTAATTACATCCATAATATTGTGCTACCATCATTACCAAAACTTTCCCATCACCCCAAACAGAAACTCTGTACCCATTAATCATCTGCACCCCATCTCCCCTGCCCGGCCCCTAGTAACTGTAAGTCTACTTTCTGCCTCTATGAATTTGCATATTCTAATTATCTCATATAAGTGAAATCATTTGATATCAGTTTTATTTAACTTTACTTTTAAAGAAGTTTTAGATTACAGAAAAGTTACATAGAAAATGTAGGGGATTCCCATATATCCCCCCTCCCCCCTCTCACATTTTCCCCTATTAATAACATCTCTCATTAGTGTGGTACATTTGTTACAATTGATGAACCAATATTGAAGCATTGCTGCTAACCACCGTCTATGGTTTACATTATGGTTTACACTTTGCAGGGTCAATTTTATAGGATCTGACAAAATGTATAATGGCCTGTATCCATCATTGCAAAATCATGCAGAACAATATCTGTTTTTGTGTGTGTACGTGTGCCTGGCTTACTTCCCTCAACACGATGTCTTCAAGGTTCACCCATATTGTAACATGTATCAGAACTTCATGCCTTTTTATGGCTCTATAGTATTCCATCGTATGGATATGTCACATTTTGTTTATGCATTCATTAGTTGAAGGACACTTGGCCAAAGTATGATTTTTACATTTATAATATGAATATGTATTCATATTATTTTTGTATTTCTCCTTTGTTCCTTCCACTCTAGAAGTCATATATTTTATTCCCATTCTTTTAGTAGTTTCTCTTACTTTTTTTTTGTTTGTTTGTTTGTTTTAGGAGGTACCAGCAGGTGCTCACCCACTCCCTCCCTAATATTTTTAACACTCACACTTGATATTCTTAAAAAACAAATTTTGCTAATCAATCTGTTTTCTTCCTAAACAAGACACAGACCTTAGAATGCTTTAACTTTGCTCCTATCTTTCATGATCTGGTACTTAGGTCTACCATTTCTTACCTACCTTTAGTCATTATTTTTTTCTTTAGATATATATCTATTTAGATTTACCGATATGTTTATCATTTTTATGCACACAATGCTTCTTGCAACTCCATCTCTCTTTTAATTTTTCTGGAGTGATCCTTTGGTAGTTTTTTCAGTGAAGGTGTGTGTTTAGTTAACTCTTAATCTTTTCCTGAAATGTCCCCAGTCTTAGATATACGTCAGCTGAATATAGAATGGCAGATTGACAATAGACAAATATTCCAAGAGGAAATTAGGTGCTCTGATTGGTCTACTCTTTGCACAGAAGAAAAGCAGCATTCTGACTCCCTTGTGATGTCTGTAAAATGCCAGGACTTTTGCTTGTCACCCGGAGAAATTTGCCATGAGTAACCAGGCAACAAAAATGAAAAGAAAGCAGTGAGTCGGGGTAGCAGTGGAGACTGGGGGCAGGAGAGACATTCCGTGAGGTGAGGGGAAAGCCAGCCTGTGAGCATGAAGGGAAAGAGCAGCCCACAGATGCAGACCCTTTTCCAGAGTGTGTGTGCCCATGTTGGTGTGGGGGGTGGGCCAGGAAGGGGGAAGGAGGGAGAGAGAAGACCAGGTCCTGGGCCACCCTTCAGGACCTCGAGGGCTCAACAAGAAGCTGGAGGCAGGCGTCTAGGGTGTGGAAAAGAAGGCACTTCAGGCTCATCGCTTGCTACGTCAGCTGCTGTGATTAGGGCCCAACACAAAGTCTGTGTGGGCTGCTCTGCTCATCCCCAGTCACCAAGTTGATGTTACACTTTGTAACGTTAAATAGGGCACCTTAGCCTGCTAAGGACTCAGCAAGTCCTGTGGTGAAAACAAAACAGCAACAATTGGCTTTTCCTGAGAGGTTTATACTTTTTTTTGCGTATGGAGCCCTTTTCGTGGAACATTCACAAGCTATCTTTGGTCCTCGTGTTCTTTGGAGCACTCTCTGGGAAACCTGGCTATAAGATAAGTAAATCAATCATCCAGGAGAAGCACTACTATTTTCAGTACTAAATTCAGACAGCAATTACCCCCGAGGGAACTTAATAAGGAAAACACTGTGTGGTGTAATGAACAATGTCTTTAACAACCTCATTACCACAAATATATGATGCTTTGTATGGGATTGATTCTTGTAACGACATTTAAAAAGTGCTGATGGCATCACACCAAAACCAGTTCAGCAAAAACAATTCTGCTGGGACCCATACGATGCACTCCAGGTATCTGCGTTTCGATGGCTCTGGCATGATCCAAGATTGGTGTTAGAAAATCTGGAAGAGTGGATGAACTGCTTATCCTTCAAGCAATTCTCTCTGAATAGTGCTATTTCTCAGTGAGGCTTTTAAATAAATATTTAATGGGAAGGCATTCAAATTGTACTTCCTAGATGTACCTGAAGGGCAGCTTTCTTTGTTGCCTGTTGAAGACCCATCCATATTGATTAACTGGCAATCAAGCTGGAGTGAGGTTGGCAACCCTTTGGAAAGCTGCAGACCTGCCCTTCTGTCAGTGTTCCCCAGTAAGACCAGGGTGCTCTCCTGAAGTGGCATAAGTCCATTCCAGTGCATAAATGAATGAACAAACCAGGTCCCCAGAGTTTACCTCATTTAACATGGCTGAACTAGTGCCCACGGCTAAGAATGTTTAAGATTGGTATAACCAGAACCTTGCCATGGCCACATAAAATCTTGGCAAAGCACCATAGAATGCCTAGCTTTGGGCAATGCTACTGTCAGGAACCCGTCCAACACAAACTCTAAGTTAGTGCCAAGGTAATTAAGTGCAGTAACTTGTATGGGGTTGTTATTTACAAATCAGTTAAAATGTGGAATGCTTATCAGAGATAACATATTTAGTTTTAGGATAGCTGATCTGTGGGCTTCCTCTCTGGAAATAGTTGGCTAGCATGGCAAATTTCTGTTCAAGTCACTTCTAGTTTGAGATAATAAAACAACATCATCTCTGTGTACAAGAATGTCTGTCTTTTTGCTCTGCATGGGGGCAGGCAAGGTTGGGGCTGGCATGCAGGATAGCCAAAAGTTCATTAGGAAACAAGCTAGAAAGAAACGATCCCAGAACACATGTCTGTAATACTTGTGTGTTTACAGCAGAAGTCTAATTAGACTTCTGCCTTGGATGTCGATCCTATCTTTCAGAGCTGGTTCTGGACAGGCATCAAGAGTCCAGGTTCTAGGTGGCAGCCCAGGCCAGTATCCGGTCCATGCCAACAACAGCTGTGCATAATCTAATATGCTCCTGGGGTTAAGTGTTAACAGTGGTCTGGGATGGAATAGCTGAGTCGAAAGCTTGCATGCTCCATGGCGTGTAAGAATTTGATATTTTTTCTGAGATGTTGATTTGGTTTGCCCACAGTGCAAACTTGTAGTGGAGAAGGGGCACTCTATTAATAAACCCAGCATTTGCCTTCTGTACTCCATCATGGAGGTGAAAAGGATCTTCTGTGTGTGTGTGTGTGTGTACATGAGAAATAGATCCCCCTAGAAAACTGATGCCTGTTACTAGTGAGAGAATTGAAGAAGTTTAAGAAAAGAGACATTTTGGATAAATTAGAGCAAAATATCACACACATATGGCAATTAACTATACGATAAATGTGGCATTGCCAATAAGAGAGGGAAATGAGAGATTATTCAATAAGTGACTTTGGGACCATTGAAAATTTAAAAAAATGTTGGCTCCTTTTATTTTTCATATAGAAAAATTCATTCCAGATGGAATAAAGAGCTAAACTTTAAAAAGTACTTCAAAATATCACAAGAAAATATAGATAAATATTTTATTAATCTTGGAAGTAGCCAGATAGAAATTCCAGAAGCCTCAAAGGAAAAGTTTGTTATATTTGACTACATAAAAATAAGGAAAGCTTCCGAACAAAAAAAGACACCATAAACAAAATTAAAAGAAAAACGACAGGCTTGGAGAAAGTATTTGTAAAATATATAACATATTAAATGTTAATAACCACAAAATAGAGAAAATTTCTATAAACCAACAATGAAAAGATGAGCAACCAATAAAAGAATAGGATAGAAACAGGCAATTCAAAGTAGAAGTAAAAAGGGCCAGCAAACTTAACTAGTAATAAGGGAACTAAAAGTTAACAAGGAGATATTTTTCTAACATCAACTTGATAAAAACTGAGGAAGGTTTAAAATACTCCGTGTTGGTCAGGTTGGGGAAATATTTGGTGGAATGTCACCTGATCCTGCCCGGCGGGGGACGACCATGTGGCACAAGCTATCAAAAGTTTAATGCACAAATCATTTAACCCAGGTATTAACATCCAAATGTTTGTCTTAGAGAAGCACTTGCACATGTGGAAGGATATATTTTGAACATTGTATGAGGGAAATTTTAGAAACACCTGAAATGCTCATCAATACAGGGTAGCTTTAAATAAGCACGGCTGGTCTCTGCTATGGAATATGATACAGCATCCAAAAGAATGAGGAAGGTACCTAAACAGAAGTGGAATTGCAGTCACACAGGCACAGCTTTATACCCTGTAATTCCGGTTCACAGGCGCATAGATGCAAAGATGAAGGACTATAAGAAACTCGTCACACCAATTGTGTGTATGTTGTCTCTCGGCAGGGGAGAGCGAGGCGCTGGGGAGGAGGTTGGTAAAGGGGACTTAGTCCTTCTTCCTCTACCTCCTTCTATGTTATTTAACTCCCCCCACACACACATGCACACGCACACGAATGTGTTCATGTAGGCTACGTTGTTTAACTGATACACACATAAACATGCGAGAATGTGCTCAAGTATTACTTCTGTTGTTTAATGACACACACAAATACACAGGAATGTGTTCATGTGTTATTTACATATTGAAAAACCAAATAAAATCACACACAGAATGAACTGTGGGATTCTGCAGTGGCTTGGACGTTTGATGTGAACGAGTCTGTCATATGTGCTGTACATTCACTAAATAAATTCACTTAAATATTTTTTGAGTGCCGATTATGTGTCAGATGCAGAAACCAGAGAAAGCTATTTGTAAAACTATTTCAGCTGGTGCTCTGATTAGTAATATATTTCATAGGATGTCCAAAATAAAAATTAGACAGTGGTACCAAGGTAAAATAGGTATAAACTTTCAAAGTTGCAGAATGCACAAAGGAAATTTAACTTTTTGATGTCACCTTATCCACCTTAAGAATATAGAGTGGTTGAGGTAGTGGAGAGGGGAAATAGATGAGGGAAGCCATTTCTCTGGAGGGGGCTATTGCAGGCCTAAGAACCCCTCTGCGTGGGTGGGGGTGGGGCAAAAGCCTCCTAAGGCAGATGGAGCCTAAAGCAAAGTGGAGCTGGGGAGAAAGGAAAGCATACTCTTAAATCAGGTTTGAAAGTTTAATTATTAGAAATGGGCATTCAAGTTACCAGACTGGGGCTGGGTTTGTGACAGCCACCCAAGTGACACTGAAAGTGACTGTCAGCCACCCAAGACTAAACCCAAATGTCACTGACCTGCCCGCGTTTTTATCCAGCAGTGGAGAAAGTCTAACCACATGGAATCAGGTTTAAAGGGATAATGGGAGATGAAAATGAAATTGTGCTTTGATTACATCATAAGTCATGCGTGGTTAATATACAGGTTACATATAATTGCTCATCAAGCAAGAAGTAAAACTGTAGAGTCAGTGGAAAGGGAGGGTGATGTGTTGTGCCAGGCTCTGCACAGGATACCTGCGGCTTTTCGTGGTAATGTGATCCTCGAGCAGGCCGGGAGTCTGTACTGGTTTAGCCCTATTTGTGAATTTGGAGATTCCCCAAGACCCCCCGATGTAGCTTTTGCAGATGCCAAGGATGTGATATGGTACATTTTGGAAGGTTTACCATGAAAAGACATCCAATTAAAATTAAGCCTTGGCACCTAAAGGCTTAGCCTTCATTTATCCAGAAAATGAAGTTGTCTGGTTGGAATTTACTGCTCAAGTATTTCGAGGTTCTGTTAAACCACCACAGTCCCTGGAGATGCATGAAAACCTCTGAAAGGTGTGGAGAAGGCATCCAGAAGACCTGCTAGCCCTGCTAGCAGAGGAGAAAATCTCTCCTGAAAACCA
>JAQZBX010051935.1:0-19258 GCA_029593785.1 Cabassous unicinctus | reverse complement strand
ACTCCCCCATCCAGAACCTGCTATGACCGCCCCCTCCCCACTGCATGAGTCTGCCCCTCCCAGCTGTGTGACCTAGGGCACGTGACCCGCCTCTCTGGGCCTCTGTCGCTCCATCTGAGAACCAACTGGGACTGTCACGGGTGCAGGGAGGTAAAGAGAAGCAGAGCTCTGAAGGGGCCTCTATGAACAGTGGCTTCTGTTCGTGGCCAGGTACCTGGATCTGGAGGCCACATTTTCACCTGTTTGTGTTTCTGTTTCTAGAATCAGACTGTGCCCAGTGACCGATGTTCCCATGAACGTGCTGCCTTGGGGTCCCTGAACACCTGCTTCTATCAAGATGCCTCTGGCCGGGACCGTCCTGGCTCTGGGGCTGGTTCGAGGCCAGTCCACCCTCCTGAGGACCACTCTTGGGAATACAGCCCTCGGAGCCCGGAAACCTGCCCCTCAGCCAGGCAGCGGGGATGGCAGCGGCCTGGACTGCTCGGCAGACAGGCATGTGCTCGCGAGGCCGGGGCTTTCCAGGTGACCATGAGGCTGGGTCCCGGTGTGTGTGTGGGGGCTGCCTCCTCCATGCCCTGCTGGGTGCTCCACCCCCACCACCCCGAACCTGCATACAGAGGTGAGTGGGCAGAGAAAGCATGCCAGTTCCTCTGTCTGGGACACACCCTGACCACTGGGTGCCCTGAGGGGGGGGGAGGGGAAGGGGCAGAGGAGTCGAGCCAGGCTGTACAGGGTTCAAATCCTGACTCTGCTCCTCAGGAGCTGTATGCCTCAGTTTCCCACACCTGCAGAGTGGACGCACCATCCCTGCCTTGCTGAGCCACAGATCTGAATAAATTGGTGTCTTCCTGGGGTGTGTGTCGCCACCTCCCATGGAAACGTCTGCGCGGGTTTACTCCAAGTTTGGAGGACAGGCTCGGGAGGGTGTGACTTCAAATGTGAGCGACACAGCATGTATAAAGTCCCCATGGGGGGTCCTGGGAGTCCCCCAGGCAGTCCATGGCCACCGCCCAGGGTCAGCAGGCTGCCGTGTCCAGTCCCGCAGCTCCATGCAATTGGCTCCCTGCGTGGCGGCGTGCACGTCATGTGCAGCTCCTGACTTAGCAACGCATGAAAGCACCTGCACTGTGGGAGCTGGCAGGCGCTCCTACCTTCTTCGCAGGTCACCCCTGAGTGCCCGGGGCAGCACCTCCATTCACGGGCGGTCACCGTCTTGTACATCACCTTGTATGTGGGTCTCACTACGGTCCTGTAGCTGAAAGAGTGACCAGATAACCCGGCTCAGCCAAGGTCTCCTGCCCCCTCTCTCACTGCCCTGGATGCCTTTGCGGACAAACCCAGAGCCTCCAGGATCCTCTGCATTCTGGAGTCTGGCCCTCCCACTCCCCCCTCCCAGCTAGGGGGGACTGGATACTAATGGGACAGGAAGCCCCTGCAAGCTGGGCCCGCCTGCCCCCAGCAGTGAATACCCAGGGATGCAGATGAATAGTGGAACCTTTCCCCAGGAGAGCACAAGGGGAGAGGTGAGAATGGACACAGGCCGTCACTCCCTATGCTCCATGAGCCCTGGGGTCCTAGCCTTGCTCCATACTCTCTGGGCAATCCCAAGTCAGGTCTTTTTGCCCACCCGAAGCCCCTCAGCGCCTTCTCCCCCACTCCACCCCCTACGGCCTCGTTCACCTGTTCCCGGGGCAGCTCATGGGCCAGGGGCAATTTTGCAGCACTCGCTGAAGGTAGGTGCCGTTTTGCACGTGGCATGAGATGATGCGGGTCACCACGTAGGAGCACCAGTTCCTGAAACAGACCCAAAGGGAAGGAAGCTCAGGTCTCATGCCCAGCCCTCTGCCCACGACCCTGGGTTGATGGGCGAGAAGGTCTGTGAGTCCCCAGGCAGAGAGACCTGAGTTCCCAGAGTCCTTTGGGCCCCAGTGGGGGTCCCTGTGCCGCCCATGGCTGAGGGGTGAATTCCAAGGCCCTAGAAGGGGCAGCTGTGCTGGTGGCTCCAGGGAGGTCTTGGGGGAGTGAGCTGCAGGAGGCAAGACTTCTCCAGAGGGAGTGTCACAAAATGGAAGCTTAGCCATGTCCATCCTTGCCACACCCGCCTCCACCAGCCTTAGCTCGTGCTGGGTCACCTGGGTGCCTTCTTCCCAGTTCTGCACCGGGCACCTCCTACCTTCCAGGCCCCACTGTGCCATTCCCTCTCACCTGCATCCTTTCTCACCTCCACTTCTGTTCAAGCAGTGGTTCCCGCAGCACTCTGTACACACATGGTGCTGAATTAAACTTGTGTCTGTCCCCCACCTCCTGCTTGTGAGCAGAGAGGCCCTGCCTCACTTATCCTTGTGCCCTCTAAGCATGACATGGGGGTGCACGATTGGTATTCCAGGCAATAGGAACTGATTTTTCCAAATTGCCCAATAGCTGCACATATTGAGCACCTGTTGTGTGCTATGGGTATTTATACCATCCTCCCACTGTAAGGCAGGAAGGTGTGCCCTCATTTCACAGGGAAGGGGGCACTGAGGCTTGGGGAGGTGAAGACAACTGGTCCCATCACACAGCTGGTGCGTGGCGATGGAGTCGGGATTTGAACCAAGGAATGAGGATGACTCAGCCTGACCTATGACCCCACCCCTGGGGCCTTGGCTCGATGGCACATCTCATCCCCATCTCCTCGAGCCACGGTCCGTGGCTCTGTGATGGCTCCAGCCTGGGAACCTGCTGACCTTGGGCTCAAGGCCACAAAGGGAAGTCTGGTGGGGTGGGGGTGGAGAGTTCAGGCTGGGAAGGGTTACCTGAAACCTCTCCTCCTTCCCCAGCCCCAGCAAAAAGTGCAGGGCCCATGACCCCATGCAGGGCTGCGGGTCGCCAAGCACCTGGAATGTCCCAGGATCCCACGAGGCAATCCTCCCTGACTCCTGCCCTGCCCCCTGCCTAGCTCCACAAGAAGAACGTCCTCAGCTGGGACCTGCCAACTCACTCATTGTGGGACTCTAGGGAAGTCCCTTCACCTTTCTGTGTCAATCGTCCAGGAAGAGGAAACAGTCCAGGGAGGGCATGGTGGTGGGAATGCTGGGGAGAAGGGATGGTTTGGTTTAGCCCAATGAGGTGGCAGGAGCTAGACAGAGCCCTTGGCCAGTCATCCAATGGCAGAGGTGGCAGCTGCGGGCTGCAGCAAAACTGGGAACACCCTAAACATCAATGTGACAGCCAGACACGGAAACAGGATGCTGTTTCCCAGCCCAAGGTCTCCATGTGCTGACTCGAGAACCAGCCACCAAACCTGGTTAAGCAAGCACAGCCCAAAAGACAAGGAATGATTCCATTTCTATTTAAAAAGAAAGAGAAAGCAAAAAGGCTCTTTATATATGTATGCACACATATAACTGTGTACGCATAAAACTAGGGAAAATCATGCACACACACCAGAGTGTCACCTCTAGGGGGTAGGGAGGGGCTCTCTAGCTGCTCCATCTCCTACCCTAATAGCAGCCACCGTTTGTCCTGCTGGCTGCGCTGTGCCCAGGGCCATCATGCACTATTTCACTTGAATTCTCCCACCCTCTTAGGATCGCCACTTGAAAGATGGGAAAACTGAGGCTCAGGGGTCCAGGGTGAGTGGCACAGGTCTGCCTGACCCCAGAGCTTGAGCCCTTAACCCAAGGCTAAAAACTTTACTCGTAATGGGCAGGTGAGGATTCATAGCAAATTTCTAGAGACAGAAAGTAGATTAGAGGTTACTAGGGGATAGTGGGGTGGGGTGGGGGAGGGGGTAGTTGTTGCTTGGTGATTACAAAGTGTTTGTAAATTTTGGAGATTTAAAAATAAAATTGATTAAAAAAAATTATTTCATCTCATAGGCCCCCTGGGGTGGTCCTGAACCTGTTAGGGTTTTGTTTGGCAGGGGGAGGCCACAGCTCCTTCGGGAAATTGATATTAAGTTGTGGCTCCTCCCCAGAAAAATGCATAAAACTTGGTGCACAAGTTCAGCGGGCTGGTGTGGCATTCCCTGGCCTGGCCTGGCCGCCCTGTGAGTGAAGGAAGGAGTGAGGGAGTGAGCAAGCAGCAGCCTGGGCAAAGGAGAAAGCTGGAAGCTCTGGGTGCAGGGGGAAAGCCCCTGGGCATGGAGTGGCTACCACATGTCAGAGTCCAGACACAGCATGCACACGTGCAAACACACAAACATGCGCAGTGTGTACACATGCACACACCAATGTGCACAGTGTACACACATGAGCATGCACAGTGTGTACACATGCACATACAAACACATGTGTGCACACAGGGGCAAAGGCACAATACAAACATCTTGGCAGTGAGAGCATGCACAGAGATACACTCATATGCATCGGTGCACACATGCGCTGATACACGTGTGCATGTGCATACACACAGATCCACACATATACACACTCATGCATACTCTCTCACGCACACAGGCCAAAGCAAATCCAGCAGGACATGCAGCCACAGAAACAACTGTCTTCCCTGCTCACAGGTCCACACCTGCAGACACAGGGTCGTGAGCTCTCACACACATGCACACACCAGCACACAACCACACAGACCTCTTGTGCACACAGGCAGGCAGAGGCAGGCCTGGCAGGACATATAATCTCAGACAACCTTCCTCACTGCACATGTCCACGCAGGCAGATACTCCCTCTCACACATACACAAACACACACACATGCACACACGCTCAGGCCTTGGACCACACCAAGGAAGCAGGAGAAGACTGGGCAGGGATAGGTGGGCCTGTGACTCCCCGCAAGTAAGCAAGCTGACCCTCTTTTTACCAGGGGGGAGCTACAGAAAACTATTTTCTTCTTCTTCCTTAATTAAAATCTCCCCCACGTGGGTCCCTCCCTGGCTTCCCAGTTTATTTCCCACAAGCTGGAGATGACTTGAATCCCCTGCTTAGGAGACATGGAGCTGGTGGCTGGCTGGCCAGGCGTGTTAGGCAGCAGAAAACACTCAGGCTGAGTTGGGGTTGGGTTCAAGGTTAGCCCTTCTCCCTCTCCCCCAGGGGTCACAAAGGCCCCCTCCCCTCTGCCATGAAGCCCCACCCAACAGCTAAGTCGATTGGGGTTGGGCACTCCAGAGGCCCCTATGGCCACCCACTGCAGCCCTGAGCTTTTCCTTCTCCCACCGGTGCTGGACAGAGGGTGCAGGCAGGGACTGAGCCAATATGGGAAACAGCCTAAGGGAGCTCAGGGATGTTTGCTGAATGACTGAATGACAGGGGCTGGCCTGCACAGAGGAGCCTGGGTCTGAGATTCCCAGAATCCGGTGCAGTTCTGGAACCCTCTGCCTCAGTCACTGCTGTCTCTGGTGTCTTCCTTTCCTGGGGTGTGGCTGGTGGTGAGCGTCCCAAGAGCCAGGTGAGGCTGGGCTGCCTCTGGTGGGATGGGCGAGGGCAGGGGCTGGGAGGAGGCAGGGCTTCTCTGGGGGCCTGCAGTGCTGCCCACTCAGCACCTCCTGGGCTCCTGGAGGCCTCCAGGAGGGGAAAAAACAGGCCAGACCAGCTCAGTCTGGCACTGGCCACCCCCACTGGGGTCCCCCCACTCTCCACCCCCTGCTAAGAGGGGCCCAGGGGACTTTGTCTCCACAGGGCCCCAAAGCTGTGATCCGGAACAGTGATAGGGGCTAATTGCAGGAGGCAGCCAAGCGGGCTGGGGGCCAAGGGCCGTTATGAAAAGGAGAGGAAAGAAAAGAGGCCTGCAGGGTGGGGGCAGGGAGGCCAGAACCCCACACCAGAGGCAGAGTTCCTGTCCTGGCTCTGCTGCTTCCTGACTCAGTGACCTTGGACAAGGCCCTGACCCTCTCTGGGTCTCACTTGGTCCATCTGCAAATAGGGGCAGCAGACTCTCCTCGGGCAGAGGAGAGGTGTCATGCCAACGGCTCAGCACCGCACTGACAGCTATTGTTCATCCTTGTTTCTGGAGGGCAGGGCCGTGGCCGAGACACCTGGCAGCTGGGCTCCCGGGGCTTCTATACAAGTTCCTCCCCTCAACTGCAGGATAGGAATTGTTAGGCTCTGCATTTGACAGAAGGGGAAACTGAGGCTCTGAGAGAAGTCACCTGCCCAGGTCACCCAAGTGGGCACAGGACTGGGATTTGAGCCCCCTGGAGAGGGGCTGGGAGGATGCCATCCATCTCCCAGTTCTCCCATTCTCCCTGATTCTAGGATTTGCCCAAAGGAAGCCAATGCCAGAACGGGAAGAGGCCCGGGCCAGGCCGCCCAGCGATCACGGAACTCCAGAGCCCTGGCATTGAGATTGGGATTCAGGCTGGGGGACCTCGGAGGGGCAGGAAGCAGCCTCAGCAGGGATTGGGGCGCTGGCGGGGGCAGGGGCGAGCCAAGAGGGCTCTGGCATGGCCCCCAGGCGCCTGGGTTCCGGGGGTCTCAAAGTCTTGCCACATTCCTGGGGCTGGGGGCGGCCCCTTGGATGACTTCCCGGGCCTCCCCCTCCCCAGGCACAAAGCTTCTTTTCTGTCTCTGGTCCCTTGGCTGCCAAGGGGCGCCTGGGGTGCCGGGCTGGGGGTGGAGGGAGGGCTGAGGGGGTACGGCTTCCCCATGCTGTCTCCAAGATGCTGGGACAGGGGCCATGAGGGAAGGCCAGCACCCCTTCTCATGGTCCCTGGCAGCTGAGGCACAGACTCCCCTGGCTCAGGGTCCCTGCCCCCACTTAATGTTGGTGATAGCAGGAGCCAGTGATGAGGGCAGGTCCTCTCTGTGGGGGAGTTGTCCATCCTCAGGACAGGCCCAACAGAGAGGGAAACTGAGGACCGAAGCATGAAGTGACCTGCCTGAGGTCACAAACAGAGCAGGTGACAGAACCAGGAATAAAACCCTGCTTGGTCCAGATCAGAAGCCCCAACTCCTAAACACAACCTGCAAACTGTTCTCTGAAACCCCAGCCATCCCCGCCCCCAAACTGACAACCCCTCTCCGCCCTCCAGGGTGGGTGCTGGGGTGAAAAAGACACTAGGTGTGGAAACCAACTGGCTTGGATTCAGGTCCCCGTCTTCCTCCCTAGGCCTCAGTCTTCTGATCTGTAAAATGGGGGCACTGTTGCCCACAGAGCTTTTGTGAGGCTTGGGTACCCAGTACTTGTGACAATCTCCTGTGAGCAGATGGGATGATGGTGGTCCCCAGTGACCACAAGTTACCTGCCCACAGCCACTGCTGCTCACATCCCGCTCCCACCCAGGACATGCTGGGGGGGAGGTGCTGTCAAGGAGCCCAGCTGGGAGGCATCATCCCGAGCCCCACACTGGGAATTCCGACTTCAGGGATTGGTCATCTCAGCATCTGGGATCCTTGGGCTCACATACTCTCTCTGGGTCTCAGCTTCCTTCTCTATGAAATGGGTACCATAAAAACACACACATCCCATGGCAGTTGGGAAGATTCCAGAGGTAAAGGACAGGTAACATGACCAGGCCAGCTGTGGTCAGTAGGACATCAGCCACCCGTCTGTGCCTGTCTCCGACTACTGGGCCACCTCCACCCAGCCCTGCCCAAGTCACCTGCCCCTGCTAACCCGGCAGGGGGATGCTGGCCCCTGACCACTGGGAAAGGGGAATTTCTGAAAAGACTTAAAGAGCTGAGGCCCTGGGGGGTGGGGGCCCGGCAGGCCTTTGAATGGGATGAAAAAGCCTGGAGAGGCCTGGAGAGTCGGCATTGTCTGCCCTGGACAACGGCAACTGGCCCTCCAGAGGGGATCCTGGCAGGGTGGGGGCTGCAGCAAGGCTCAGGGCTGTGGGGCAAGGACTGGGCGGGTTCCAGTCACAGTCATTAAGTCCAGAAAGACATGGATTCGAATCCCAGCTCTTTCTATGAATGGCCCATGAGCCTAGAATGTTCTGGGTTAACTCTCCACCCTCGTCTCACCTTGCTCATCTATAAAATGGAAACTGTGCTCCCTGCTTCACTCAGTGCTTGAAGGATTAACAAGGATGCTGCGTGTTGACGGCCAGCACAGCGCCAAGCCCTGGGAGATGCTCCGCCAGGGCAGCTGAGACAATGCTCCCAGCTCCCGGGGGAGCGGCAGGAAGACAGCGCTTCCTCTTGTCTCCGTCCAAAATGCCAGGTCCCACGGGGCCAGTCCTGACCCAGGGCTGAGACTCCACCTCAGTCCTTCCTTCTGAGGGAAATAAATAACTGGGTACTTAAAAAAAAAAAAAAAAAAGAAAAAAAGAAAGAAGCCGGGAGCAGGGAAAACAGGAGGGGGTCCCGGGAGGTGTCCTGGGCCTTTCCCAATTGCAGACGGAGGGGCCATTGGGCCAGGGCTACAGAAGTCGTGGGGGCTTCACCCACGTTGCTCAGGCTCTCCCTGCGGAGGTGAAGCGGCGGGGGTAGGGGGGGAGTGGAGTGGAGGGACCGAGGGAGGCTCCCAGGGCTGCCAGCTCCGGACACATGGTGCAGGGGGCTCCCGCACTGCCGGGAGCCTCCGCCAGCTAGCAGGGCACGCTCGGGATCCCTGCCCCCACCGCGGGCTGGCACCGAGGTGGGGGACGGAGGTCCCTTTTCCAATCCCAGGCTTGCACCGAGGTCGGGGGAGGGGTCCCTGAGTCCCTGCCCCCCAGCCCTGGCTGGCAGAGCAACGAGGTGGGGGGGGTATCCCAGCCCTTACCTGCGTCCCGAGAATGTTGCTCCCCCGACGCTCCACGCGGCGCTGCCCCCGGGGAGCAGGAGCCCGAGGCAGAGCAGCGCCCAGGCCCGCGAGCCGCCCATGCTGCGCCCGGCGCCCTCCGCCGCAGCCCCTCGCTGCCGCCGCCCCCAGCCTGCTGTCCCCGCCCGCCAGCCCGCAGCCCGCGCCGCCAGCCGCCAGCCCCGGACGCGCGGATCGCGGTTCCCACCCCAGCGGCGGGAGGCGGGCGGGGGCGGGGGCCGCGCGTCCTGGCCTCGCCCGGCCCCTCGGCGTGGTCCTCCGCCCCCAGCGCCGCCACTGCCAGCCCGGAAGGATCCCGGGGAGGGGGGCGGTGCAGGGGGTGCGGGGCGCCCCGTCAGGAAGCCGGTCAGGTGCCCACCTGCGCCCGACTGCGCTGCACCGCTTGGCCTTTTGAGGCGCAGGGGGCCACCTCGGAGACCCTCCCACGTGTTGCAGACTGGGCAACTGAGGCCTGGGCCACTGTCCCAGACGCAGCCGAGCCACGCGTATGGCATGAGGGTCTCATCCCCTCTCCACAACTGCGTTATCCGGTCCCCAAGGCTCTCGGGGTCCACCTATCCAACAGATGCTTCCTGCACGGTATGTGGAGCGCTGCGCTCCGCTCCGTATCCCTCTCAGTTTAATCCTCAAACCACTCCGCCCAGGTAGGCGTCATTATCCCCATTTAAACTTTTTTTTTTTTTTTTTAGGAGGTACCAAGGAATTGAAACCGGGATCTCATACATGGGAGGCAGGCGCTCAACTACCGAGCTACATCTGCACCCTATCCCCATTTTAAAGAGAAGAAAACTGAGACCCCAGCACTCAGTCCCTCTGAGAGAAGACTGGGTGCCTGGCTCTGGACTGACTCAATAAGTGCAGAATGGCCTCATCCCCATTTTACAGATGGAGACACCAAGGCATAAAGAGGCACCGTCATCTGCCTCAAGCCCCACTGTCAGTTGTTGAGAGCCAGGCTTTGAACCAGATCTCCTGACTCCAGAGGGTGTCAGCTCTTACCCAAGAGTGTGCAGACAGCAAGTGGCTTTGGGCGTCAGTTTCCCCATCTGTAACCTGGTAAAGGTTGGCTGAGAGTGGAGCTTCTGCATCTGGGGTACGTGGATGGGCTTCTGGGGGATCCGTGAATCCCACAAAGGTGTCTGCAAACATGTGGTGTGTGCATGATGTGTGCACTGTGTGTAGTATGTGTGCTGTGTGTGGGTGCAGGTGTGATATGTATAGATGCATGTGAAGGGTGTGCATGTGATGCGTGTGCTTGTGTGGTGAGTGTATGATGTGTGAGTGTGTGTGTGCAGGCATGATGGGTGTCATGTGGGATGTGTGTATGTGTTGTGATGTGTGTTTGATGCCTTTGTGAGTGATGCATGTGTGTGATGCCTATGTGCATGTGTGTGAGGCATGTGTCTGTGATGCAAGTGTGATTTATGAGAAGGGACCACAGGTCCATCAGAGGGGACCCAGAGCCCCCCAAGGCCAGGACCATCTGTAACTCCCCCCCCACACACACACACACTGCCTGAACTCACATGCAGCAGGCATCTGGGGGTGGAGGCCACGGCCCAGCTCTGTGGTGTGCTGAGGGCCCTTTCCGCAGGCTCCTAGGTTGTCTGATTCAGACTCTCTGCTGGAAACATTCCCACGGGAGGGATCCGCTGGCCTCCATCTCTGATTCCTGGGGCCTGCCTCTCCAGGGCTCATCTGGATTCAGGGTGATGGAGAGGAGGCTGCCTCCTCCTCCTGAGGGGTAGGTGGCGAGAGCTGGTTCAAACCCTGCCTTTGCCGCTTCTTAGTCAGTGGAGCTTGAGCAAGTCCTACCCCTCTCTGAGCCTCAGTTTCTTTTCTTTAAGGACAGTTGCAATTCCTTAAGGGGGTATGGCCAGGATAGAGAGGTCACAGTGATGCCCTGCCACCCACCGTCCCCCATTTCTCATGGCCTCCCCAAGGGCGCCCTTCTTCTTCCAATGACATTGCCACGGCACAACTTGGTCTCCTGGAATATTTTTGCTAACTACTATGTATCTTCTTTTGACATCCCAAGAAATGCTGCTCTGTGCTTGTCTGGTGACCCAGCTAGAATCCTGGCTGACTTGTCACCCCTGTGGGCCATTCCTAAGAGGGACCCGGGCTCATCTGGGGCCCTTCATCCCAAGGGGCCATTTGAAGGTGACACAACTCATTAGGAAGAAGAGATGCTGGGCAGTGGCTCCCATCCTAGGGGGAGGGGGTCTCAGAGGACCTGTGAGGTGTCTGGGACCCCCAGTGGGCATTGAGGTTCCGAGGAGGGGAGAAATGCCAGGTCTGTTTGCAGCAACGTCTGAGATGCTTTTGCAACGAACAGCACACAAACTCCTTTACCAGCGTTACCAAACTCACAGCCACTTTTGGCCACTGGAGAATTTCTCCAGCAAGAGACCCTTTCAGTAAAAGCTATGAACATTTTGACATCAGAGAGGGTCCCTGCTGAGGCTGGGATCCCGTGGTCGAGTGGGTTTGTTTATTTATAATCCCAGCCAGATCCTGTGGTGGTGCAGTCTGGTGTTCCTTGCACAGGCGCCATCAGCCTGGCAGTCAATTCCAGAGTGGCCACCAGGAGCTGTGTGACCCAGGGCAAGTCACTTCCCCTCTCTGAGCCTCATTTCCTTGGCTGAAACAAGCCATCAGACCTTTATAAGATCCCTTCTGGCTCAAGAGTGCATGCATCCAGGCAAGTATAAAAGCTTCAGGTCACTGGGCAGTGGTCCCGGGGCACAGCCCTGAAGCCCCCTTTGAAGGGTGCACTTTCCTGGTTGATATGAGCCTGTGTCCTGGTCCTCAGCCCTTTTCTGACCAGAACAGAGGGCAGGAAATGGCCTGGGTTTTGGCCATTTGAGGTTTCAATGTTTGCCTAGACAGGGGAGGAGAGGGGCAGGCCGGCTCCAGGGCTGAGGGCCTGTCCCTGCGGGCGGGGCCTCCTCCTCCCCGGGGACCTGGCCCAGACCACAACCGCCAGTAACGACAGCGGCTTCCGTTCCCGAGCGCTGAGCCTGTGCCAGGCGCTGTGCTCAGCATTTTGCGGCATTGTCTCCTTCCCTCTTCTAGCCACCCAGGAGGCAGGCCTTATTATCACCAGGTGTGGGGTGCAGGGGTGAAGGGGTGAAGGGCACGACCGAGGTCCCACAGCTGGGGAGCAACGGGTGCAGGCCCGTATCCTCATCCGCCTGGCCACCCTGCTGCCCTCTGGCCAAGCCCCTCGGCAGGGGCCTTTTCTAGGCAGGGAGATAGCATGGCTCAGATTTGGGCTGCGGAGCCGACGAGGCCGGGACTTACTGTTTCCCCAGAGAACACGTGGACACATGTAGAGAACTGAACACACGCATGTGTGGGCCACACAGGGGTCATGGACTCGGACACACACACCCCTCTCCCGGGGGCATGCCGTGGGTCCCGGAAACACAGCCCTCCTGGTGTGGACTCACTGACATGTTCACCCAGGCCTTGTCCAAACAGGAAATGCTATTCTCCTCAGAGCAAACAAACCTGGGCCACGGCCTCCTACCCCTGTGGACTCCCACCGGGTGCACCCAAGACCTCTTTCCTCTGGCTGACACTTCCTCTCTCTAGGCTGAATGTATCCCTCAGGACAGCCTCCCTGGCTTGGGGGTACCCCATAATATCAGCCCCATTCACCCCAGGTACCCCGATACTGAGCCTGGGCTCTAGGTGAGGAAACAGTCCAAGAGGAAGAAGTGGTGCCTGGAGCCCCTGGTGGGAGCCCCCAAGTACCCCAGGGGCTCGGGCTTGATGGCCTGGACACCATGAAAGGGTAGGGCCCTGTGAACGTCAGTGGCCTTCCAAGTCACGTCCCGGACAAAGGGCAGGGCGGGAGGGCCGGGCCTTCTCTGCCCGCTTCCAGGTTGGGGAACAATGCCCACTCCCTGTGCCTTTGATCTAGGGACCTGGCCCTGCTGTCCCTCAGGCTCGGGGCAGGGGGCACCCCGCTGGGCTGGCGCGGGGGGCACTGGGGGATTTGGAGAGCCTGCGGCTGCCTGGCCGAGTTATTTATGCTCCAAGGAGCTGCCCTTCTCACCCAGCTCATTCCTTCCTAGTGGAGCTGGAAGGGAGTAATGGGAGGAAGGAAGCTGTCAGAAAACCGTAAATTAGGGCTCCATGAGTGCCTTCCTGCCCTCTTCAGGAATCCTCTCCGGAGCGGGGTCCTGCCCCTTTGGGGTGGGTGTGGGGGACAACTAAATGATGTGGCCTCGTACAAGCAAGTGTGGCAGGACAGGGTGCCTGCACTGGAGCTAGGACACCTGGTGTCCCCTGGGATCCAGACCAAGCTCCTTTTTCCCGGGCCTCAGTTCCCCCATCTGGAAAATGGGGTGATGCAAGGACTTGGGGACTTTCCTGTGACTATGCTAGGATGACTGTGAAGGGATGGACAAATGACAGACTTTCTCCTTAACAATGTTTCCACTTCTCTTCCTCTGGCTCTTCCCCCCACATCCTTCTCTGCCACTTCCCCCACCTCTGCCCTGTCTGCCTTCTCTGGGGTCCCTTACTCTAATTCTCTTTCCACATCACTCCTACTGTGAAAAAAGAACTAATGGAGTTCCATTAGGTGGTGGAGGGTGGAGGGAGGAGCTGTCAGTGCATTCATACTATGGTGTTAATGACTGATATGTTTAATGTTTGTTGAGGGGCTGGTTAATAGGGGTTCCTCCTCCTGTAGGCCCTAAATGGCTGGTAGTGGAACTTCTAGGCTGGCGAGGGGGATGCTTCGTGACCAGGGATCTAGGAACAAGGTCTGCAGAGTGTGAGGAACTTCTGTGAGGTGTCCCATCCTTCCAGCCCGTGAGGTGACGCCCACCCCCTGCTGGCCACATCTGGAGTGGCAGCCACGAGTTCTGCAGGAGTGAAGGGCAGGTGAGAGGAGCCAGTGAGAGCAGAGACCTTGGAGCTGTCGGCCAGCCCCAGGTCACCCCAGTTCCCTGTTTGATACTCCCAAGGTGAATAGTTTCCAACTCTGGGGGTGGTGGTGGTGGTGGTGGTTCTGAGTGTGGGAGGAAAACAAGAGGAGGAAGGAGAAAGAGAGAGAGAGACACTCAAGGGAGAGAAAGAGACACTGAAAGGGAGAGAAAGAGAAAGGAAGCCAGAGAGAGAGGGAGACAGAGTGAGTCAGAGAGGTGTAGGAAGAGATAGATGGAAAGACAAGATACAGAGGAAAAGAAGAGAATGAGACAGGTAGATAGGCAGACACAGAGGGGCACTTTGGGAAAAGGACTCTGGTCTCGGCTCCTGTGGGAGTCAGGCAGGGGGGATGTGGCCGGGGCTCCAGCCCAGTGCTGCCTCCCCAAGTCTCAAGGGACCCTCAGCAACACACAAGCTTAGGCCTCCCTCGGAACCCCCACTGCCCCTGGACATTTCCACTGCCCACCCATGCCTGTCATTGGGTCATGCAGCTCATGCACAGGCAGACGCATTTGGCAGACGGAGCCACTAGCCATGGATTCCAAGCCGGGACTTACTGTGTCCTGAGAGGGTGGGTGGCATGTGGTGTGTGTGTCCTCCTCGAGCACCTGGACTGCAGGCACCCTGCTCCTTCCTGTCCAGCCCTGTGTGGCTAAGTCCAGATTCTCTCTCCATGTGCTTACTCCTTGGCTCTGTCCTGTCCTCCACAGATGTGACATTTGTCTCCTCCATGGCTTTTCACCTCGTCTCTGATCCCTGCAGTCCTGCAGAGTCTTTCCAAAGAGAAGCCAAGTAGCCCTTGAAGAAAAAGCATCTGTCTCCCTACCACAG
This sequence comes from Cabassous unicinctus, assembly GCA_029593785.1. Lineage (NCBI taxonomy): Eukaryota > Metazoa > Chordata > Mammalia > Cingulata > Chlamyphoridae > Cabassous > Cabassous unicinctus. The sequence goes on along the minus strand of JAQZBX010051935.1, from coordinate 4,799 downwards.
CCCCCTGCAGCCAGATGGACCTGCTCACCCTCACTGTCCCCAGACCCTGGGACACCCACTACCTCTCAGCCCCCAGCCCACCCTGCATTCCTGTTAGCTTCAGGGATTTCCTACCCTGGGCCCTCTGCCTGCCAATGCCCCTTACTGCTCAGTTTCAGCTCAGATATCACTCCGCCCCTTCCCCACGAAGATGTCCTACACCCCAAGGATGGCTTACATGCCCAAGGAACCCCTTCACTCACAACACTCTATGCCAGAGTCATCTGTTGATTTTTCCGGCCCCCCTGATGGATAAATGTAGGCATTGATGCTGGATCCCTTTTGTTAATTGCTCTAAGATTTCTAGGGAAGACACAAATCTCAGTAGCCATAGAAGAGTAGCTTAATACATTTGAGTACATAAATTTTTTTTAAAGGTGATATGACTAATTGTGAAAAGATTTGTAGCATATTGGTCAGATAAAAGGCTAATTTCCTCTGCATATAAAGAACTCTTACATATCAATAACAATGATCAACAGAGATAAAATAACATTGATCTCTATTGACCTAAAGAGAAATGGCTAACAGTTATGGACAACTCAGAATGAAAAGGGATTCAACTTCATTCAAAAGAAAAGCAATGTAAATGGAAATCCCAGTGAGATAACATCTTATCCAACTGATAGAAAGGACTTAAATATTTTACAGAATGGGCTGGTACAGTTTGAAATAAATTAATACTAAAAAAAGTACATATGCCATGCTCACACTTTGCCCTAAGAATTTTTTTTTTTAGATTTATTTATTTATTTCTCCCCACTCCCTTGTTATTTGTACTTGCTGTGTCTGTTGTCTTCCTTGTTTCTTTAGGAGGCACTGGGAACAGAACCCGGCACCCCTGATGTGGGAGGGAAGTGCCTAATCGCTTGAACTACCTCCATTCCCTGCTTTGTGTCTCTCATTATGTTTTTCTTCCTGTGTCTCTTATTGCATCATCTTGTTGTGTCAGCTTGCCTTGCCTGCCCATTGCACCAGCTCGCTGTCTTCTTTAGGAGGTACCAGGAACCGAACCAGGGACCTCCCGTGTGGTAGGCAGGAGCTCAATCACTTGAGCCACATCTGCTTCTCATGAAGAATTAAATACATAATGGGTATGTGTGTGTATAAAATGTCAGCTCTTATAATTCCAGGCTCTGGCAGCCTAGGATGGCTCCTGTGTGCTGGGGTGAGTTTTCTATGTAGATTTCTGCCTCTGAGGGGAGAAATAGGGGACAGGCAGTGGAGCCACAAGTGTGGGGCTAATTCAGGAGCTGTACCTCTCTGAGTGGGCAGAAAGCCCAGGGCCCAGAGGTCCCAAGACCCTGGAAGGCCAAAGGGTTATCTCCTAAGCAGGGGGGATGCTTGGTGACCAGGGACCTAGGAACATTCCTGTACTGTCATTTTGTCTGGTTGGGCAAAGCTGGTTCAGGGAGTTGGCCCTCTGTCTAGGTACTTTGCCAGCAATTAGGAATCTCTGCCACTAGGTGGCACTGTTGTTTTGCAACAGCACAGAAATGACAGCTTTTTTTTCCCACTGTGTGCCAGTTCTGATCCATCCTAGAAGCTGCCTTCTTCCAAGAATTGAAAGGGATATACATAGACATTCTCTAGATTGGTGGAAAAGAGTGCAGTGATCAATTAGCAATGTCTGCCCTGGGTGCAGGAGTGAAAAGTGGCAGCTTCTGTTCCAGGCACTCTGTCCACCTCTAGACTGTTTCTGAGAAGACAAGTATATGTCTCTATCTAATTGCACCTTTTATAATAAGTGGAACTCTTTTCGAAACAGTTGGGCATAAACATGAGAATTACTAATCACTGTTTAAGAAGGGATGCTTATAAGAATTATTTTTGTGATAAAGAATATACAATTTGCAAACAGATACATACACAGCAAGATATTTAAGAAAGCAAATACTGGGGTATAATCTGATATCTTTCTTATTGGTAGTCAAGGATTTTGATTTTTTTTCCACAATAGTTTTAAAGGGAGAAATCTTTAATGCTTTTTCTTACCTGTTTTTTCCTAAGTGCTCATAAGCAATTCTCTCATTCTTGGAGATGAGACAACAACAGCTTCCCCGCTGTGGCTGTCTGCTCATTTGGCCTCTGCTTTAGTGAGCCAGTTTTTAGAAACTATAAAGAAGCAAGAAAGCCTTTTTGGCCACACTCTTCTTAAGAATTGCTGAGGTTGAAAAAAATCATTCTTTTTCATCAAGTAATCCCTCAAAGCCTTCTTAGAATCTTTTCAATGGTAAAACATTATAATAACAATATAAGATTCAAAAACATTTTTAAAAAGGAAAGAAATCACCTGTAATCCACCTACCTTAACATAATGATTCCCCAGGTTTTCGTCTGGGGTTTTTAACCTCCTTTCTCTTTAGTGGTTTCTTTTTTTTTTTAATTGCCAAAGAAAGAGAGGTTCCAGCCCCTTGGATATCTATGCCCCACCCCCAGGCAGCTGAAAAATCTTCCTTTTTTCTCTTACTCTTAGCTGTTTGTCCTTTGAAGTCAAAGCTAGTTTTCTTTCTAATCTGCACCGAATGGTTCTTTCCTGATAGGCACACACAGGATCAGAGGGTGCTGGACACAGACCGCCTCCTGCAAAGGGCCAGAGTTATCACAGCTTCCGCGAAATGCCGCCCTTTCAAAACCACACACAAAGTCAACGTGCTCAAATAACCATGGCAAGGCCGGACACAGATATCTTTGTTTGTGGGGGATAATGGGTGTGCCTACATTTTCTTGTTTCTAATTTGTCACTTTTGTGATTTCTAATGTATTACTTTTGTAATAAAAAAATATGTTCTCTTTAATTAAAAAAAACATTCACCATTCCCAGGTGGATACCCAAGAAATATTAAACATATATTCACACAGAAACTTTCATAGAAACCCCCCTCCCCACACTTTGCCACTTATTTAAACAAAAACTTGTACACAAATGTTCATAGCAGCATTATTTGCAAGAAACAAAAAGTGAAAACAACCCACATGTCCATCAACAGATGAACGGATCAACAGAATATGCTATATCCATACAATGGAATATTATTCAGCAATAAACAAGGAATGAAGTTCTGATATATGCCACTACATGGACAAGCCTAAAAATGATTGTTCTAGGTGAATGAAGTCTGTATTAGTCAAGGTCTCCAGGAAAACAGAACCAACAGGAGGTTTCTATATCTATATAGAGATATGAATCTATGTATATAAAATTATGAGATTTATTATAAGAATTGGCTCACGTAACTGTGGGGATTGGCAAGTCCACAGGCCACAAGCTGGGAATCCTGATGAAGGTTTCTATGGAATTCCCCAGGAGAAGCTGGCCGGCTGAAGAACAGACAGAAATTCTCCTTTCTGACTACGGAAATTATCAGTTCTGTCTTTAATGTCTTCAGCTGAGTGGACCAGACTTCTCTCATTGTTGAAGGGATCTCCTTTGTTGATTGTGGACGTCATCAGCTATAGATGCAATCAACGAATGGTTTAAATCCACAAAGTACCAATCAGGCCAGGGCTTGCTTGACTAAACAACTGCACACCATAACCTAATCAGGTTGACACATGAACTTAACCATCACAAAGTTAGTCACAAAAGATCACATATTGTATGAGTCCATCTATAGGAAATCTCCAGAATAAGCAAATCTATGGCAACAGAGAGCAGATTGTTTGCCTAGAGTTGAGGGCACTAATGGTGAGAAAAAATGCATTCCCCTGAAACTCCAAAGAAGGAAGATGGGCTGAGGGAGCGTGTGTGTGTGGGGGGGACGGGGTGGAAGGTAGAGGAAAGGTCCAGCCATCTGACTTTCATGCCACTCCAGAAACACCACGGAGTGCCAACTGCACCTGGCCTGCATTGGGCAGTGGTGATTCCATGGTGACCGAGGCGGACCCAGGTGACGTGGGCCCTGGCCTGGCTGAACTCCCAGTCCAAAGGGGGAAAGGACAGGTGACCTCACTGTGACAGCCTGCTGCGAAAGCCACAATGGCCAAAGCCTAAGGGGCTGGGAAAGCTCAGAGCTAAGGGGCAGGAGGCATCTAAACTGAGACCTGCTGGGTTGGATGAACAAAAGTCATCCAGGTAAAGCCTGGGGGAAGAGTTACAGGTAGAGGGAACAGCGGGAACAGCCTGGGGGGGTGGGGCAGAAGGCAAGAGACAGTGTGGATCCCTCCAGGAACCAAGGGGTGGTCAGTGTGGTGGGAAAAGTGTCTGAAGCAGAAAGACCTGATGCCTGAGAGATGGGCAGGGGTCAGCTTTGGGGGCCAAGTGTGAGCTGCTTCCCGAGGCCCTGGGAGCCACTGGGAGACTTTTGGTAGGGAGGGTCATGGTCTGGTTGTGCTTTTGAAAGATCCCTCCAGCGCTGGGAGAGGGCTGGGTTGGAAGGTCTTGGGGGGCTGGGAGACTAGGGAGGCATGATCACGGGGATCCAGCTTGGATGATGGTGGCTGGGGCTAGGAGGTGTAGTGGTTTGAATGGTGGCCCAGAAAAGAAAAGTCCATGTCCCAGAACGTGTGAATGTGACCTTATTTGGAAAAAGGGTCTTTGCAAATGTGATTAGTTAAGGATCTCTAGATGAGATCATCGTGGAATGTTGAGGTCGGCTCTAAATCCAGTGGCAAGTGTTCTTTGTAAGAGATGCACAGAGGACAGGGTGCTATCAAGGTAGGGGCACAGATTGCAGTGATGCAGCCACAAGACAAGGAAAGCCAAGGAGCGGCAGGCAGCCACCAGAAGCAAGGGGAGGCAGGGAACAGATCCTACCCTG
>JAQZBX010051934.1:0-19252 GCA_029593785.1 Cabassous unicinctus | reverse complement strand
CTGAGAAGGGGTGCTGATGCTTAAGGCCAGCAGCACTGTCAGTCAGCTTGACCGTAAGCGTGTGGGGATGGGCAGACTTGGTGGTGACACACTGCAGTGAGTGAGAACTAGTTTGGTTGGTTTATAAACGGGAGTGTGACTGAAGGGGTGGTCTAGGGCTGTGAACGTCAGCTGAAAGGAAGCTAGAGAATAATCTAGGGACCGAATAACATAGTGCACTGGAGGTGGATGGGGCTTGTGGCACAAATGCAAGAACGTTCTTCTATGAACTAGAACAAATGTACGTCACTGTTACAAGGTGCTGAGAATACAGTGATGCATAGGAAAAACACAACCAATGTAACTTATGGACCATAGTTAACAGCAATGCTGTAATAGTCTTGCATCAATGTCAAAGAAGGTACAACATCAATGCTAAAGTCAGCAATAAGGGGGTATGGGATTTTTTCTTTTGGACTAAGGAAAACATTCAAAAGTTTACTGGGGCAATGACAGCACAATTCTGTGATGAAAGTGAGAGCCACTGAGTGTACACTTTGCATAGAATGTACAGGTCATGGGACTGTGTAACAGTGAACCATGTGGTAGAAGATGGACTGCGGTTAACAGTACAAATATGAGAGTGCTCTCTCCTAACAAATGTACAATACTACATGGTGTTAATAACAGGGAGCGTATGGAAAAATATAGCTAATGTACATCATGGATCATCGTTAGTGGCAATAGTCTGATGATGTTCTTTCATAATCTGTAACAAATATTCCACTACAATGTAGGCTGCTGGTGGAGGGGTGATGTAAGAGAATTCTGCACATTACGCATGATTGTTTTGCAAGCTCACAACTGCTCTAATAAAAATTTAAAAATAAAATAATAAAATGTAGTTGATAATGCTCTGGCGGGTAGATTGAAGCCAAGTCTACAGCAGATCTTGTTTTTCTTCTTTCAAGCAACTAAAAGTCACTGACAAAAGAAACAACAATAAAAACATCAAAAAGCCGGCGGTGACCCATGCTTCATTCTCCAGGTATTCCGTGTTTTAGGATGTGAAATCGCGGGTGTTGCAGCGGGAACCCAGGAAAGCTGCTGGACAAGAGCCCTGTGTTGAGAGTACTCAGGTGGATTTGGAGCCACTTCGCAATGGGTCGCGCGCCAAGATCAGACATCGACTTGCGGAGCCTGAGGTCACGCAGCAATTTAAACGGGCAAATTCTCTGTTCCACCAACACGTGTCAGCAGCTTCTGCGTGTGCTAACTCACGGGTGGAAACGCGAGGGCGGCGTGCAGCCAGGAGGCCGGCAGGACACCGCGCCAGGGGCCAGGGCGCGTCTCCGCGTGACGCCGACGCGGGAGCCGCTGCAAATGCCAGGCCGCGCTCTGGGCCGTCCCGCCACGTCCCTGTGGAACCACGCTGGGAAACTGCAGGCACAGCGGTTGCGAGCGGCTGCCTGGCCTGGAGCCCCGCGCAGCGCTGCGGCCTGCGCCCCGGGCCCTGGTGCAGGACGCGCAGGTGGGTCGGCAGCGGCGCTGGTGCGAGGGCGTGGGCTCCGCGCAGGGCCCGAGGGAGGACGGCTGTGCCCCCGAGCGCAGCCTCGGCAGGTGCAGGGACGGAAGGGCAGACGAGAAGAAATGCCTAGGAGCGAGCCAGCTTATTCCCCTCCGCGCCCGGTCTACTTAATGCAATTGACAAACATCATGCAAGCCTCTCGCTTTCCCTCTCATTCCCTCTTGTTTCTCCAGGTAAAAAAAAAAAAAAATTAAACTCATTTCAGCTCAGAATTTCTCAATTACTAGAAGCCTGACCACGTGCGAGAGAGCACGAAGATGCAGAAGAAGACTGACATGCTTCTGCCCGCAGGGAATTTAGCAATTATGGAAAGACATGATCCATGAAATATTTGGGAAAAGATATGACAGGATATAATCAAGAACGCACAAGAGGAAAAGAAGTGCACTAGAGGAAAGAAATGCCATGGCAGGTCGGGGAAGGTGGCGCTCAGCCCACCAGGTGCAAGGAGGAGACGCGGGAGTGCAGGCACCATGAAGGAGCCCCCGGAAGGGGAGTGCTCCTCGCAGGCGGGCACGGCGTGCATGTAACTCCGTGGGGAGGAGTGTGAGAGGAGGTGGCGAGGACAGGGGTGCTCAGGGCACACCCTGCGCATCCTGGGGCCAGAAGAGCAGTTGCCCGTCACTCTGAATGACGCTTAAGGCTGATGGGTCCAGCTGGGCCAGGCCACCCAGGAGGCAGCTCATCACAAAGAATATCATGGGATGGAATGTTCTAGCATAGGGTAGAAAGCTGAGGGGAGAAGTTCCCTGCGTGAGGAGATGGAATTAAATACGTTAACAGGGTCTGTTTTTCAGCAGTTGATGAGGGGCAGTGCTAAGTGTCCGCCCTCCTTATTTTAGGAACAAGACTGTTGATGAGGAATCTGGTATCTTTCCTTAAATACAGCAGTAATTTTTGGAAAATTAGAAACACAAAGAAAAGGCTGATTGTGGAAAATTGAACCCAAAGCTGGGAATAAAATAACCTTGGTTATTAACACAGGCTTAAAAATGATGCAGCAAGTGTATAAAAATTATAAGTTGAGTGTGCACATCCCATCCCTTAGACAGCAAGGGTGGGAGAGGGGATCTTACTGTTGCTAAGATAAGCAAACAGCCAAAAATCAAAGTGAGCTGTCTACTTCAAGGCCACAAAGTAGATGAAAGGAAGCCTTGAGTCATTCCATAATTATTGATGCCATAAAGAAGACAACTTTAACCCTGATTTTTGCAATTTTGATAGGACATTTGCAGCTATGATAATCATGCAAGAAAAATAATGTTTCCCCACCATAAAGAAACTAACTATAGCCTAAGTAACCTTAAAAAGCTTTATTATTATTATTATTATTATATAATACCTGCTGTCTGATTTCCACATTAGGGTATAGAGAGCTGGAAAGAATGTTGCTTCCAACCTTACACCACCAAAAACAACAACAAAAGCAGACAGATAAACAGCATGCTAACAACTTTTACTGATATTATCAGAGAGCAGAGGTCCCAGGGCCACCAAATCTAAAGAAGCACAGGTGCCTACAGGGAAAAATGAGATGTAGGTACTACCTTACCAAGCAAGGCAGAACCAGATAGGGGTAAGAAGAGTTCAAATACTGACACTTTTAAACTGATGGGAGTTGAGAGTGTCTCTGGACAGAAGATTCCTGGGGCCACAAAGTAGATTCAAGTCCATATTGTCATGCAGCTTTTCCTCCAGGAACCATACTATCCACTCGGAAGGAAGTTTGGGAGAATCCTGAGAAAGTGTGGAACGGAAGCACGGGTCTTTACCAGGATCTTTCTTAAATATTCCCTCTGAAGCAAAAGCCTTCTTTTGTGTGGTTGGAGGAAGGACACTGAATGAGGCAGGCACGAGGAGCGGAAAAAAGAAAAGCATCCTAACCCCAGGAAAGGCGCAGGAACACACACATGGGGCTCAGAGTCACAGCGCAGAGCGGAGCAGGGCCTAAGAAGCCCCGGCCCACCGCGTGATGGTGAGCTGTGTGCTTCAGCTTGGCGACCGTGGCGCGATTTCATAGACGGATTAGCCTCGACGAGCAGCTTGGGCTTTAAGTACAAGGGTTTGCCCTGAGTGACGAGGGGGGCAGCCAAACCTCCCGAGTCCTTAAAGGGGCGCACCGAGGCTTTCAGGGAGCAGAAAATGACAGCCTCCCCTCTGCCCCGGCCTCGCTGGCCTCCCCTGGAGACCAGGACAAACATTTCAACACCATCCCTGCTGGAATTTCTAGCCGCCAACCTGCCGCGTGGAATTTGGACTTGCCAGCGCCCATAATCACGAGTAAACTCCTTACAGTGAATGTCTTTATGTACACAGATGGTGTGTGTGTTTGCAGATGCGCTGGTACCACGCCTGGATCTGGAGACCGTGGCTGACCCACACGAGGCCCAGGACAAGTGTCTGCCTAAACCTGGTGCAGACGCGCAGACACTCACCCCTGCTGGGCAGGTGCGGTCCAGGTGCCTTCCAGCAAGGGGCAAACCCCTCTGCGGCCCAGCACACGGGGCGGGGTCATTAGGAGGAGCCCGCTGGCAAGCCAGCCCCCACGTGAAACACAGGCATCTCCAGAGCGAGCGGAGGCCTGCGCGCCCTGACGGTAGCCATAGCAACGGCAGGCCCACCTCTAACTCGGCTCCTCAGAGTAGCTCAACTCCACGCCAAAGGCCTAGCAGAGAGGGCGAGCCCACGTCCAAGCCCGAAATGCATTTACCTCAGTCTTTACTTCCCTGCTCAGATGTCTGGCTTTTATGTAAAACAGTTAAATCGAGAAGAAGATGAAAACTGGAAAAAACTTTCAAAAAGTGGCAAAATGCGTAACAATCCAGTACAAGTCGCAAACCCCCCTTGTGTGTTAGTATTATTAATACTTGAAAAGCAAGTGTTTAATAGTCTTTGTTTTCAATTTTCAGATTAAGGATCTTATTGGATTTATATTTGATTCCACCAAAATATCATTCTGATAAACTTATTTTCTAATTAATTACTTTAGTCCAATATTATTATTCAAATAAATGCTACCCTTTTCCCAAAATAGTGTTTTGTTGCTTTAAGTGCATGCTGTCCTAAAGGCATGCTGGGATTCGTGCCAAAAACAAGGACAAGTCCAGCGCCCAGTGGGCTGGGAGATGTTGCCAGTCTCCTGCGGGCAGCCTCTGCGGTCTTGCCAGCCTTCCCAGTTTTTCCATCGCTCCCTCACTTCTCCAGCACTTGTTTATTCATCTTCATTACTAGCTTCTTTTTTTCCTGTTTTTTTTCTATAGTAGTTATCATCTTCCACTATGCGATGTGGTTTACTGATTTATTATGCTCACTTTTTTCTTATCTTTCTTTCCTCACTAGAATATAAGCTATTTAAGGAGAGGAATCTTTATTATGTTCACTTATGTATCCCAAGCCCCTAGGATTTTCTGGCACATAGGAAGCCCTCTCCCACTGGTCCTTGAATAAAGGAATGAGTCAGTGGTCAGCAAGCACTGATACTTCCTTCTCCCTGGTTTCCTTTCCCTCGTGCAAATCTGCTTATGCAAGTGGAATAAACTCGGCCTTCCAAGACGATCCCTATAATTTCTAGCCTAGTCCTTTCCCCCTCCTAAAAAAAGAAAGTAAGACTATTTCCTACACAGATAAAAGCTAAGCCAACTTATTTCTTTTTAAGAAGTGATGAGAGAGAGAGAAGCAGGAAGGAGAACGAGTAATGATTCTCCAGAGAAAATTAAAGAATATTGGGGTGGGAGGCGAGCAGAGGCAGAGCCATTGCTGGATGTGATAGACGTGCTTAGGAATGGAAGCTGGATTTTTTAAAGGCTACTAAGGTCTACATGTTGGATACTCTTTAATCTTTCCAACCATGAAATCAAAGGAACTGTACTTTTCTTCCTGAACTCCATGGCTCTCTGAGCCTAAACCCGTAGGTTCGTGCTTTCCCAGGGTTACACAGCCAGGTATTGGATAAGACGGTACTCCATTTCTACTTGTCCATTTCCTATGGGAGTCGCGTTAAAATGACTTACAAGAGGTAGGAGGAAGGCACTAATGTCAAATCTACAATTTATCTGTGCATTTCAATCCACACAATTAAAGAAAATTTGAAATCATTTAATTGGGTCTGTATTCGAGACAAGAAAATTTCTCCACATATTTGTGGTTCAACAATTCATTATCTATTTGTCTTTGAACTGAGCCGCAGAGGACATGTAGAGTAGGTGTATAATACTAAATTGGATTTGACTAAGAATACTTGAAACAGTAGCTCCTGACATTTCTTAAACTTCCAGAAAATATAACAAAGTCAATTAAAATCCTTAAAGAAGTTACTACTTTCATTTCAGGAGAAATGCCTAGAGGAGTAGTTATGGCTACTGAATTTTTATTTCTTATTATAATTGACTGCTTCTTAAAATAAATGTTTTATTTTCAAAGACAAGTAAATGTTTGACACTTGCCTGTATAGTTATTTCTGTATGAAAAAAACTCAAAATTAAATAATTTTTCATGGTGACTAGTTTTTCCCAGTCCTAGAAGGAGTGTTAGGCTACAAAAGCTTATGTGATTTAAGTTTCATGGTATTTGCCAAGTTAAGTGAATCTGAACGTGAAGTCAGTTAATTTTAACTATTCTAAGAAGCAAGCTGAACAAAGCTGGGTTCAGACCTCCTCTTAATTACTTTTCAGTTTATTCTCTTGGCTGAGTTCACCTAAAAACACCATAATTCTTGGCAGCACAAGAAATGAAATTCCCTTCCTTTGACTTAATCCTTCTTACACTCTTCTAACAATCCAGGGTCACAGCTGGGGTTTTGGAAACTCTTCATGGACATGTAAAGTACATCTTCTGAGCTGGAATCAAGAGCTTTGCTTGTGCATTTTACTTTCCAAAGCTGCAAAGTCCCTTTCTATCTGTAACGAAGAGAAGGAAGTATTACCTTGGAAAGCAACTACATGAAAAATGCTGGCAATCCAAGCTCGCTATGTGATTTGAATTTCAAAGCGCACAAGAACTTTTGATGAGAATTTTATTTAATTTTGTTTTCCCTAAGAAGATTGTGTTTTTTGAAAAACTGTGCTCTGTCTTTTGTTTTATTGATTGATGGATGGAACAACATAGTCTGTGTTTAAATGAGTCACATAAAATCCTCTATTTGAAGATTGGCATGAATTGGAAGTCCCTTGGATTTCAGCTTTTAACTAAAAAGAGATTCCACTCTACCTACTTGGCAAAAAATAATAGGTGTTGAGCAAAATTGACATACACATCTTTCTGTAACCCTTGCACACCTGATCACCTCACTTCTGGTTTCTTTTACTTCAAAGCTATAATTTTCTGACTCTCTATAAACATTTTACTCACAATAAAGCAGAAGACGTAATTCAGGGCTACGAAGTGAGGCAGGAGAGGCCAGGGGCTCATCAATCGCACGCGGGACACGATGATGAGGCAAAGGGCTTGAGGACTGACTCCACGCACCGGCTGCCAGGCTGAAGGCGAGCCGGCTGTGTGCCTCTGAGCCGACGTGGATGAGAATGCTGGGCCAGCTGTGGCTCTGGGGATGACATGTGACTATGAGAATATTTGGTAGAATTTATTAATTTTTACTGTGTGTCTATGCACTGTTATAAATCATTACACGGATTTATTTTTACCATATCTATGTAAGGCATATACTATTATTATGCCCGTTTTACAGATAAGGCGATTGAGGAACAGGGATTTTACCACACAGCCCAGTACTACCCAGCAAATAAGGAAGCGAGTGGAATTCATCTCCAGGCAGTGTGATGCCAGCACCACTCCTAACCACTGTCAAGACCACCTCTCAAAAATGTATGTAAACGCAGCTGGATCAAAATCAGTGTGAATGTTTGTTTTCTTTATTGTTTCCCTCCAGAATGCTTGCATGTGTCGCCACAATCAATTCTGGGAATTCTTAGAATCAATGCAGTACCCATTCTCATGTACTCTGCTCAATTCCAATTGCCTTTATTTCCCATCGAAGGTGCTTTCGTGCTGCCCCCCATGGAGAGCCATGCGAGAAAGGGATTTCATTTACATATTCCCATTACATTGTCTGATAAGAGCACTTTCAGGAACTTTTACATCTTAAGAGGACACAGGGATAGGGTATGAAAAGCCCTAGGGAAATAATCCTAATGCAATTTCAATGGTCCCTGACAAAGAAAAACATATTTGAACTCTTGGTGAGGAAATGAGGAGCTTATAACCATCCGTGAAATCAAAGCATTTACGTGATGGTGCAATCGACAGCTGGGGCCCGGAGAGGGCAGGACCGCCGGGCGATGCCCCGGATGGGCCGTGTGGGTGGACTGCCCCCATCCGTATAAAAGGAAGGAAAGAGCAGAAGCAAATTTAAGATGCTTTTTTAAATGCATGGGATTTTCCACTTTGTAATACAAATATTTCAAGTTACAAGTAATATACAACACTTCCTTCTGCAAAAACTCAATTTCGAAAGCTCCAGTCACGTTTACATATATCAGAACCTTGAGAATCTACGTCAGGGGTCAGAACCACAGCACTCCGAGGATGGTTTCTGTCTCTTAGACTCAGAGGGATATGCCTTGAAAGACACAGTGACCACCTCCACAGCAGTCCTCAGGCCTGAGCTGTAAACCCTCCCCGAGCCTCACGTTCCCCATAGCTTACCATTCTCACTCCCTCCCCAGCCACACTTCCTGAAGGAATCATTAACCCTCAGATCACAGCTTTGACACTTTGCACTCTGCTCAGAGCACGGTGTTCTTGTTACCGAGCAAATGCAGGTTTTTCTGCCTAATGCACTTCTAATGACCAATTCCTGAGACATCGGGGTTTCAAGGAGAGAAAGGGTTTATTGCTAGCGAACAGCAAGGAGATCAGAAGCCTGGCAGCCTGAAGTCTGTCCCTCCACACTGCGGTAATTCTGATAGTCTCATAGTATCCCAGGACAGGCATGTTTATGCTAACGAGGGGTCGGGCTGGCTCAGGTTCCTTCATTAATAAACACTGGGGGCTCTCCAGTGATCATGAAACCTCAAAGCTGTAAAACAAGATGGGAGAGTAGGGTACAAACGGGGGTCAGTCACGAGGTTTTTACCATCACAAGATAAATGAAAGTTCTGTAGTTTTACAATCATTTTCTGAGATCAAGGCATCTGGATTCTAGTTCAGCAAGTTTCAGTAATGTCAGGTATTTCCTTTCGGCTATTCTACAATATCCTAGAAGGTAAAAAGACATCTCTATAATGGTTCAGTAATCATAATCATTTGTTGATTATTAACTTTCGGTTACACTCTGGCTTCCCCACGTGCCAAGCCAGGCTGCCACCATGATGCCCTGGTTGGTAAATCTGATCAACAATTCCCTTTCTTAACTTACCAGACTTAAACTTAACTTAGAGACTTAACTTAAACAATTACAGTGTTTGTAGGATTTGATGCTCTCTTCCCTTGGCTTTGAGGCAACTCTGCCTCGGTTTGGCTCCCACTTCAAGTCTACTTTAAAGCCCCCTCTCCTTTTTCATAAGCCTAGCCCTAATTGTGTTCCATAAATCCACCTGAGCACTATTGTCATCTCACCTTTTTTGGGCACATGTGGAGGTAAGGGTTGATTGTTGTTTATTCCTTTAATTTCAATCACTACCATTGTCATGGATTCTTAATTGATTTGGAGTCTAAGGATCCTTTTAAAAATGAAAATCCTTTTTCATTTTAAAAATGAAAGCTAAGGGACTTTTCCCCAGGGAAAAAAGCACTTGGTCAATTCTGAACTGAAATTTAAAAGACTCCCAGTCTCCCAGAAGTCCAAAACCACAAGGTTAACATTACCTGATCTCTATGTAAATATCTACAAATCTCTATTTATAACTCTGCTCAGGTCTCTTTTCCTGAGATTTAATGCAGGCATTTACAGCTATAAAATTCCCTCTGAGTACTGCTTTCGCTATGTCCTATAAGTTTTGGTATGTTGTGTCTCCATTTTCATTCATCTCAAATTATTTTCTAATTTCCCTTGGGATTTCTTCGTTAACCATTGGTTAGAGTTTAGGAATATGTTGTTTAATTGCCACGTATTTGCAAATTTCCCACATTTCCTTCTGTTAATGGTTTCTAATTAAATTCCACGGTGGTTGGAGTGCATACTTTGTATGATTCAATCTTTTAGCATTTAATGAAAGTGGTTTTATGATCTCAAAGATGGTCTGTCATGGAGAATGTTCCGTGTGCACTTGGAAATACTGTGTGTTTTGCTGAGGTTGAGTGGAGCGCTCTTGGTGTGCTGTAGGCTTTGGGTGTTCAGATATGGTTTCCTTGCTTACCTTCTTATTTGTCCTATCTGTTACTGAAAGTGGGATATTGACGTCTCAGCAGGTTCTGTTAAATTGCGTGTATCTCCCATCGATTGCTGGTTTTGATTCATATATTTTGGGGCTCTGTATGTATATAAATATATTATCATTATGTCTTCCCAACAGATTGACATTTTTATCTTTATGAATGCCTTTTTATCTCTAGCAGTAATTTTTCACTTGAAATCTATTTTGTCCGATAGTACTATATCACTTTATTTAGATTACTATTTGTAGGGCATTTATATTTTCCATCCTTTTACTTTCAAGAAGTATGTCTTTGAATCTAAATTGTGCCCCTTATAGACAGCATACAGTTAGATTTTTTTCCCACTCTGTCAATTTCCACCCATTAATTGAAGTTTTTAGTCCATTTACGTTAATATAATTAATTTTAAGGATTCACGTCTGCCGGATTGTTTTCTACATGTCATGTTTATCCTGAGCTTTAAATCCTTTCTTTCATGTTCCATTGGTCAGGTTCACTTACAAATGCGCAGGCAACATAACCACGTCCAGAACTGATCCCATCATCAGCCTCCACTGGACCCTTCTGAGATGTCTGTCTCTGCGATGGTAAAACCATCCATGCGGTTGGATGAAGAAGCAACTGTCACTGATCACCTCTCCTTCCTCACGCTCCCCCTCCACTCACAAATGCATGCAAACTCCTCTTCCTCAATCTCTCTCGATCCACGTGCATCTCTCAATCCCCACCCCGTCCTTAGTCCAGGCCACTGTGACAGCATGTAAATCTGCCTCTCGTCTTTTCTCGCTCCGTTCCAGTCTCCATTCTGCAGGTAGAGCGACAGACGGAAATGCAAGTAGGATCGTGTCAGCTGAAAAGCGTCAGCGGCTCCTCACTGCTCCAAATCGGACAGCCTGGGCGTTCTTTCCACACGCTGTCTGAGTCAGCACCGTGGCACCTTCCTGGAGTCACTTCTCACAACCTAACACCTTGCTCCTGCCAGCCTCCTGATCTGATCACAACCCACTCTCACTTAGGGCACATTTCCAGATAGCCTCTCCCTTATCTAGCTAGCGCCTATCAGTGGCCAAGGTCTCTAGCTGATAGTTAATCACTTTGCTTCTCAAATTGCCCTGCTACCTTATTTGAATTACTTTTTCCTAATATTCACTTCCATAAAACTCCATACTCTTCTTATCATGCCATTAATATCATTGTTTTGTCTATTTCTTGTCATTATTCCCCCAAAGATCTCAACTACATGAGATCAAAAGTCACCCTCAAGTAGGGACTATTTCTATATGTCTTTAATATTTCCTCTAGCACAATCTCTCTGACCTAATATTTTTTAACTTTATTTTTGAAGAAGTTTTAGATTACAGAAAAGTTACATCAAAACCACAGGGCATTCGCACATACCTCACCCCCTCCCCTCTCACATTTTCTCCTATTAATAACATCTTACATGAGTATGGTACATTTGTTGCAACTGATGAACAAATAGCAAAGCTTTGCTACTGACCATAGTCTATAGTTTACATTCTGGTTTACACTTTGCGCTGCACAATTTTATAGGTTTTGACAAAATGGCCTGTATCTGTCATTGAAATATCAAACAGAGCAATTCCAATGCCCTAAAAATGCCCTATGTTCCACCAATTCTTCCCCTCAGAACCTCTGGCAACCACTATCTCTATATCAACGTTACAAGTACTTCTGTTGCTACAATCATAATAAGTCTTCCTTGGTCCCTGGTTGCATTCCCCCCTCATGTTTGTTCATTCCTCAATCTTAGGATTTTTGGATGGTGATGTCTGCTCTGCTTCAGTTTGAGAGGGGACTTAGGACTTATGAGTCAGATGGAAGGATCTGTCTTGTTTGCAGTTGTAGATACTCTTTGCTTTTCGGGATGGGCGTTGCCCACTATCATCATTTTGTTCATTGTCCAGGGCGAGTCCCATGAACTGGAGAGTAGGTGTTGGCTGCAACTCTGCTGAGATTCAGGGCTCAACCAGGATATGAACAGACTGAAGATTTAAGTCTCTAGGACACATACTTAATGGGTATAGGGCTAATTATAGGTTCAAATAAAAGGGGCAGAAGAATAATGTGCAAGGGAATTATAAATGAGTCTAACTCTTTTACTTTGAAGAAATAGGGTACTTATGATCTAATATTTACCAAATAAATATTTGCTGACTAAATGAATGAATGTCCCAGTTTCCCTTATTATCCCATTTTTAAATGATTCAAACTTTTTAATGATTCTATTTAAAGTCTCTGTTTACTGACTCTTATAAAAAGACCCAACTCACTAATCTTTAGGTGATGTATCTTCCTTTTGACAACACTGATGGGATCTAATGCATCAGCCTGAGTTCACCATACACATATTCTGTTGTTTTTATAGTAGCCCAGAATAACTCTTCTTACCTCAAAAACTTTGAGATTTAGGAGTCTCGTCTCAAATTTGAATGTCATCTGATGACTAAATAACACCTGTTAATTCTGTTATTATTCTAGGTGCTTCCTTTCTTTATTTCTAGGATAATGTCATTAAAGTGTGACTGCCCAGCACTCGAGGTGGGAAGACATGGTTTCCACCAATTTGTTTCCTGATGACATAAAATCAGGACAAAGTCTTCAAAGCGTAGCGTGATGTACATACCGTCAAGCCCCTTTTCTGGGGGCTGGAGACGTTCTGCACTCAGGAGCGTGTGGACCCATCCTTAAATCTGCCGGTTGGCAGGCTGCTGCAGCGAAGACGTGCAAATGAGGACTTGATCTTCACCGACCTGGAAGTTCACTTGTTAGAACTTATTCTAAATATGCAATTAGCAAAGGCCGAATAGAACTTCAGTTTTCTGGGTAACGCTTTCTGAAAGTGTTATCTAAGGAATACCTGACAAGTCACTTCAGGGATTTGTTTAAAATTCAAATTTAGGTGCCACATATCAAAACCGTGGGAGCACAGCCTACCGTTGCTCAGTGCTTGATAATGAAGAGAGAAGAAAACCTTTAAACCGAGGTGTAGATCTAATAGGAAAACGACTCTTTACATGTAAATCTGCACTATATAGTAGGCTTTATTTATGAAATGATTTTATTTACAAAAATTCACTATACTTAGTTTTCATATGATTTCAGCAAATATATCACTTTGAAAAATATAAGAAAATACCCTGTGATGTACAAAACTTAATATAGATGACCTGTGTTTCAGCAAAGACTCAATGTTTGGATAAAAAAAATCATTTGAAGTAACTTGTTGTTTGATGGGGTCTGTTTACTGGAAACAAATATTTTTTTATTTAGAACATAATTGGTAAAATTCAGTTAGGCAGCAGAATAGGTAAAAAACGCATTGTCCTTTATAAATTGAATTGTAACAGTTTTTGTTTTGTTTTCTGAGAAACCACAAAAATGATAAAAATTTGGTTTAATAAAAAATCAAATAGCATATGTAGTATTTTCATGTATGTGACTTTGTTCGTGTATTTTGATTTCATGTGGTGTAGGCATGTTGTACAAGCATTTACTGTTACATCACAATTTTTAAATGGTGTATTTATAGTTCTTTCTGTACAGTGCTCAAGCTTTTAGACATTTTGGGAGCTTTACTCTTTCTGCTATGGGCTAGGAGGATATAAAGCACCTTAGGGAGAGACTAGAAAAGAAAATATTACTCCCTGTAAAATTTGAATACCTGGGTGGCCTCTCAGGTGTAGGAAATATATTTATTATGTGTTAGTCTTTCCCCAAAGGTGTTGGACTATGAAAATAACAGAGAGGAATTGGAAATAACTGGCAATAGCAGTGGATGTCTATTTAATTGTTTTATGATAGTTCTGAAAAGTGGCTGCCTTTTCATTTTATAATATAAGGACACACTCAAAAGGGCAGGTCCCCTGGCAAAAGTCTCATCACTTCACTTACTCCTTTCCTCTACTGAATATTGACAATGAATAGGCTACCAAGGATGGGAACTGAGTTTCTGTGTGTCTGTTTCCTATGTCAGGAAAATGCAGGTCTAAACTCTCTGCACATAGGAGTCAGCCTTTCCAGGTCTATTATGAAGACTGTGAATTTCCTTCTTGTTGCTAAAAATTATGATAATACAAGTTATTTATCAAATGCTTACAGTGTGTCAGATCTTGTTTCCTTCACGGTATATAAAAAATGCCACTTAATCTTCACAATAAACCTGCAAGATAGGTTCATATTATTATCCTCAAATAAGGAAATCAAGATTCAGGAAGGCTAAATCACTGGCACCAACCCTTTAAGCCGTAAATCTTGGTGGCAGTACTCAACTTAGATCTGTCTGGCTTTAATGTCCATGTATCTGAAAATTATTTCCAAAATCTCTGTTCAAAATTTTGCAACACTAAATTCTGTATCAATGATTTTATATGTCTGTCAAGGTAGAGGAGTGGTTCTTACACTCAGAGATAGTTCCCAGAGTTTTATTGGTTAAAACTTGCTATAAATATGCCAGAATAGAAATAGAAGGTTGTCCAGCTATTCTGTAAAGAGTAACAGCTTGTGGAACTGAGTAATTTAGATTCTAACCTTGACACAACCTTTCTCTGCTGTAAAAGTGTAAAAGATGAGTTCATGAATCTTAACATTCTCTTTAGGACCATTATATTAGAATTTGACTATACAATTATTAAGCATAATCTCGTTTAAAAATACTTCCTTTTTTCCCCCTCATTTTATGTGTTTTTTGTCATTATTTTACTGGAACTTTAACTGTTTCACATTTATATTGATTTATACTACTTGTACTATTCTGCTGAAAACCAGGTAGGTGCTGAGTTAGCCATCAATATCTGTTCAGGCAAACTATCAAAACTTCTTAGCTTCATCACAGAATTATTAAGAGAAATCAACATGGTCCATTAAAATTCCTTCAGAATTCCTTAGAAATTCAGTCTAAATTCCTTCGAAATTCAGATAAAGGATTAATTAATCCTTTATCATTCTAAATTATGTTAGCAACCTGATTCTTAAGATGAAATAAATAATAGAAAATAATTTTATTATAAGACTAAGTAAGCATTTGATAGGGAAACCATCTCTTCAAATTAGAGTAGCAACAACAAAAACTTTCTTTTATTAGCAAGCTAATTAATAAAATGTTCTCTTTTGAAAACCTGCATCAGATCAAGAATGGCATTAGTTGCCTGGAATCCCCTTCTTAATTATTCTGATGTAATATCCAAGTAGGGGACCCATGGCTGGGAGTGGGAGAAGAGGCAGGGCTTACGATAGAACCTTTCGTGATTTGAGCAAGGTTGCCTTTTACAGGGGGCGCAAAGGCAGTCTCCTGGAAAAAGAGGGGATATTCGTTTCAGAAAAGGGGCCCAACTAAGAAAGGGATTGTGACCTCAACATTTTCCCTTTTGAAATTTAATGGGCTGATTTCTCATCTAAATCATGCCTGTGGATTACCAAAATCTCTGTTCCACTTTAGATGATTACCCAGGCACTGGCAGAGTGAAAACAAACATCAAAATGTAGGGCTAGTTTTCACTGGTGACACCGTGGAGCAGTTTCAGAACTATTCCCAATGGTAGAGTGACAAGACACCAAACTTTGGCGACAAGCCCAAGTTCTTTTGGCTGAATAAGCACCAGAGATGTGGTAGTAGGCTCTCAAGGGGGAGATACTGGTCCATATGCTAATATAGTCCATGTGATTAATTAGAAAAATAAAGTATTACCACTGGATGGTGAGATTATAGGCAATTTCTCTTAAGGCTTATTATTTTTTATATTTCTCAACTTTTTTACATTGAAGATATATGAAGATATACTGGTAAAATAAGAGAGATAGATAATATAGAAGATTTAAACATCAAAATTAACTAGCTTGATCAAATGCACATCACACTCAACAGGTACATAATATATATCCTTTTCTAACCACTTATAGATTAGTTAAGAAACTTGACAAAATATATTCTATAAACAAAAGTTATTAAATTTCAATTGATTTCCATCCTTGAAAACTAGTGAAATTAGGTTAAAATCCTAATTTTAACAAAAAGAAATAACATACTTCTAAATAATTCATAAATTAAAAAGAGTACTTTTTTGAGTACACCAATTTATGACATAAAATATATATTATTTTAAAAGACTAATAATTAGTAAGCATGCAATTTAAAATGTGTGAGAGAAATTAGAAGGATGGAAACAATATAATAGCAACCAACTGATAAGGCCATAAAACTTGGTACTATTAAAAACTAAAATATTAACAAATGTCCATGGCAAGCACAAAGAATTGATGTTAGAAAGGAAAAAGAGGAAAGTTACATATGATGACATTAATTTAACTGATATTATGACCAATTATGGCTTACAAATTTAAAATTTAGATGAAAGATAAATTTCCGGAAAAGATGACTTAAGAAGACTGAGATGTCTGGGAACTAACGGTTGGTTATAACTGTGAGTATATCAAACATTTGAGAAATAATATATAGTCTTATTGATTAAATAAAATATAAAAGCTTGAAAACAAACAAATGAACTGCCTTTCTTTTAAGATGATAAAATTGTCAATGTTGAAAATCCAAATTAATCTATAAACAATTAATTAGAGTAATAATAAAATTTATAAAAGCCAATGAAAATAAAACAATACAAAAAATCAATCTATTTCTATAAACAACAAACAGAAAATATGTTTAATAGACTCCATTTATGATAGCATTAAAATATAGTGCATATTGAAAAATATGACTTGTTACTATGGAAAAATGATAAAACTTATTGAAATATATTAAGAAGACCTATTCTAAATAAATGAGTAGATATAGCTTGTTTACAGTTTGAAAGATTCACTCCAATAAGATTTTAAACCCCTCAGAATTGATCATTAGATTTAATGCAATAAAATTCCAATAAGAAATAAACAGAGGATTGTGGGAAGATGGTGATGGACTAACAGGCAGAGCTGAATTCTCTCAGAAAAACAATGGAGAAAGAGACAAAAGCTGTCCAAGGGATTTGCTTCGGGGGTCAGCAGACAAGGACAGTGCTACACAACTACCAGGAGGGTGAGGGACAGAGAAAAAAAGAAGGTGAAATGATAAACGTGAATTACCAAGTTTCTGTGGCACAATGAAGGGTTCTGCAACCCCATCCACAAGATATTAAGCTGGTGTAAAACATCTGATTCACTGCAGCCAACTGAGGGGAACAGACATCTTCCTTTCTATCAGCTGTTTCAAGGGAAAAGGCAGAGGAGGTCAGGGTGCTTTTCTTCAGTGAATTCAGCCAGCAGAGCCTCCTTTGAATCTCCACTCTAGAGATTCAACACAGGAACTCAGGAAAGTCGAGACTAAAACACCTCAGTGGAAAGGTGTACTAACTGGCACCATCTGCTGGCCGGTCTGGAAATTGCATGGACAAAAACTTCACACTCTCTTGTTATCCAACTGCTGGGAGAAAATCTGTGCCCCACTAGTGAGTCCCTCCTTGATTTTGAAAACTAAAGCTGGGCAATTTTTAAAGATTGATAAAAAGTTGAAACAAATATCAAAGAAAAGCTGTGGAGGAAAAAAAAAACAATGGCAAGAGAGAGAAATTGGCCGTCAGAGTAAATTCACCAACATATTCAGATGCCTAGACATCAACAAAAAATCACAAGTTATACTGGGAAACAGGAAGAGTTTGCCCACCCAAAAGAACAAACCAAATATCTTGAAGATTTAAGATAATCAGTGATAATCACACAACTATCCTAAATCACTTCAAAGAATTTATAGAAAATATGACTAAAGAAGTAAAGGATATTAAGAAGACACTCAGTGAGCATAAAGAACAATTTGAAAGCCTGTAAAGAAAAGTAAAAGACCTTATGGGAATGAAAAACGTGAAGAACGAGATTAAAAATGCATTAGAGGCACATAAAAGCAGATTTGAATTGCTTGAAGACAAAATTAGTGATTTTGAAGACAGAACATCTGAACTGGACAAGACAGGAGAATTGAAAGAGAAGAAAATGGAAAAAATGGAACGGTGTCTCAGGGAATTGAATGATAATGCAAAACGCACAAAAATTCACATTATTGGTGTCCCAGAAAGAGAAGAGAAGGGAAAAGGGGCAGAAAGAATATTTGTGGAAATAATGACTGAGAACTTCCCAACCATTAAAAAGGATATAAATATCAATATCCAAGGACAACACACCCCAAACAGAATAAATCTGAATCGACTTACCCTGGGACAGCTACTATTCAGAATGACAAATATCAGAGATAAAGAGAGGATTCTGAAAGCAGCAAAAGAAAAGAAAAGCATCACATAGAAGGGAAAGTCGATAAAAATAAGTGCCGACCTCTCATCAGAAACCATGGAGGACAGAAGAAAGTGGTATGATGTATTTAAGGTACTGAAAGAGCAAAACTGCCAGCCAAGAATTCTGTATCTGGCAAAGCCATCCATCAAAACTGAGGGGGAGTTCAAAGTCTTCACAGACAAACAAAAATTGATAGAATATGTTACCAAATGACCAGATTTACAAGAGACACTAAAGGGGATGCTGCAGCCAGAAAGGAAGAAACAAGGGTGAGAGATTTGGAGAAGAGTGTAGAAATGAGGATTATTAGAAAGGGTGAACTAAAGGATAAGAAGATAGAAAATAGAACAGTATGACAACAGAAAACTGAAGGAGAAAATGCATGAAGCAAGTAATGCCTTTACAGTAATAACACTGAATGTTAATGGATTGAAATCCCCAATCAAAGGATATAGACTAATAGAATGGATTAAAAAAATTTTGAGCCATCTATATGTTGTCTACAAGAGACCCACCTCAGACATAAGGACACAACCAGGTTAAAAGTGAAAGATTGGAAAAAGGTATTCCATGCAAATAGTAACCAAAAAAGAGCTGGAGTAGACCAGATAAATGTAAAATAACATTATAGCATATGAACAATAATTACTCAGTGCAACTAGCAAATTGTTCCTGTCATCAGTATTCTGTAAGTTTCTTCATACAAAATAAATACTTGCTTTTAATTGAGGAGGACTGGAGAAGAGATACATTTTTGGATACTTCATTTTTCTTTAACCCTTTCTTATGAATACTCATTAATTAAAATAATCCATCTGGATCAATAATGATTTAGCATGACTACTGTTGAAAAAGATTTTGACTTTTTCTGCCTCAAAAAATTATGAGTTGGCATATTGTTATCTGCTGTAATTCATTTCAATAAGATGTGAAGAATTCCCAAATAGGAATTTGATTATCCAGAAAGAATTATGACCTAAATGGAAATTAAATAACTAAACCAATAATTTATTTCATTCTTAGAGATTATGTCCAATAGTAAGAGCTGTAATATAAAAA
>JAQZBX010051933.1:0-11613 GCA_029593785.1 Cabassous unicinctus | reverse complement strand
ATAATATTTACAGCCAGCCTGGCCTAACTGATGTTGAAATCATTAAGAATAGTTCTCTATAGCTGCCTGGAATCCTTGGAACTAAATTGTAAATACCAAAGAAATTAACTCCCTCTCTCCTTAAATACTCATTTTTCATTTGCTCAATAAATCTTTATTGGGTGCTTACTGTGGATCCTCAGATACTTCTGGGTCCTAAGGATGCTATGGTCAGGAGAACAGACAACTGCCTTCATGGATTTACCCTTTACTTTCTTGGCTGATCATTAGGCTATTGTCCACAAAAACAAAACAAATAAAAGCCTCTAAGTTCTTATGTATTTGTTTTTTTATTTTACTTCCATTGTTTTTCAACACTTGCTCTAATTCTACTGAGTTGGCTTTTCTGCTTGTTGTAGTCAAGAGCTGATCAAGGCATCATATAATGATGTTAGCTGGCCACTCATGCCTCAGAGAATGGCATTACCTTGATGGCATTGCCACAGTGCAGGGCCTGGCCCTTAGGCTTTGTAAGTCGAGAAACTGCATCTTTGTATGTTATCAAAAAGAAGATTAGTTAAGGTACTGGGGGATACCTACAAGGAGAAAGGCAGATATTTTAGTCTGTTTGCAGTTATTATTTCATTCTATAAAATGAATATGTTCGCCTTTATGTGCCTTTTAGTTAGTGTGATTCAGTCTCTCAGAGCATTGACAAAAGCAAGTCTCGGCTCTTCCAGATTAAATGGCCAGATCCTAGTACCTAATAAGATACTATTTGATGAGATCTTGTCCAGCTCTGGTCAGTGGTGTCCCTTAGTTCTTTGCTACTACAAGTGACCATGACCAGCAGCAGTGGCATCACCTGGGAGCTTGTCAGAAATGCATATACTCTTAAGCACCACCCCAGACTACTGAATCAGAATCTGCCCTTTAACAAGGTCCTCTGGTGATAAGTGTGCACATTAAAGATTGAAACATATTAGAGTACAATATTACCACTTCATCTCTCTGCTGATTTCTATGGTTAAATCTGAACGAAAGGTCTTCCTAAAATGCTATGGTTTATCATCAAGATTAAAAAGTTGTTTGAAATACCGTACATTTGTTTGTTAGATAATTTTACAAAGATATGCGAATGATAATCAACTAGCTTAAGCCTACATGTTTAATTACAATGTGCCTTAACATCTGCAATCATCTTAACATCTAACATATCTTAACATCTAAAATGTGACCATTAGATGAATAAGTCTTTTGTTTTTATTCTTTAATAGCTGATTCCAAATAACTTTTATTATTTTTTATTTTTATTTTTTAGGAGGTACTGGGGATTGAACCTGGGACCTCGTACATGGGAGGCAGGCGCCCAATCACTGAGCTACATCCACACCCTCAAATAAGTTTTTGAAGATTTAACTAGTAACTTGATATTCCTAATGTAAAATACCAGGTTTTCTTGAGGTCATTGTTCCCAGAATTGAATTTGAAAACGCAGAGCATCCTAGTTAAAGACTAGAACAGATATAGAGCTCAGTGAAAGGAAAAAAAAAAAGTTATTTCAGAAAAACAGGGCAGGAAGTCTTAGTAGCTTAGTAAAGAAAAGAAAGCTATTATTGCTCCTTTTATCTCCCACTTCCCCTTCTGTTACCAGTTTTCAAAACAGTATGAAAATCTGTTTGACTGTAATTTGTTACTGCAGTAGTACTTAAAATGTCTCTATTATAGTATCCTAAGAAAAGATTAAATCTAGAGCAAACCAGGAACAGATGAAATAATTTAAAAATAAACTCATAATTCTGCCACTTAGAGACAATTACTGTTAACATTGTGGTGTATCCTTCTATACATATTGTTTTACAAAGTTGAGAGTCTGCTATATATATGCACCTTTGTATCCATTTCTTTTCTTTTAGTTAGCATTATATTATAAACATTTATTGTGAGCATTTTTCAATGAGCACCCTAATTTTTAATGCACAGGTGAATAAAATTTATTACATTGATCTTTACGGATCATTTGTTGGCAGTAGGCTGAAATGTACTTATTGGTTCAAGAACCCCAAAATGTGGGAGCAGAGCTTTGGAAGCAAAACTAAATAGCTGGCAACCAAAACAACAACAACAAAAAAACCCAAGTTGCACATATATTTGTGTGCAAAAGACCACATATTTACATTTATTTTTCAGTAATATTTTTACAAATAAGTTATCCATTTACCTCAAGGCTGCTTGTTAAGCCTGCAACTCACTTGAAATTTAAGAAGAAATGAAAATAACAAGCATTCTGCATTGGTGATGTTAGCTAAAAAGTGTGTGAGTGAATGTCACAGAGGTACCTAGTTTTCCTCTATGTAGATATATTTTTAAAATGTAGATTGTAATGTATGTACAATTTTGGTAGGGAAGGACTATTCATTCTTATTACTCTAATTCCAGGGAATAATAAGACTAATTTATGATCTGAAAAGCCAAGCAAATGTTGGATAGCCTTTTCTTATTGAGGCATATGAATTAATTAATTATATTTGCAGCTGTTTTACCTTGTTAGCATTTTCCCCTACTCTCAAACATTCACCAGCCTGAGGCCTTGAAGAATTTAACTTCCCTCAGCCTGTTTCTTTATCTGTGAAATAAGGATAAGGATAGTACCTACTTTACTTGGCCGAGTTGGGAATTAAAATGAGAGACATATTTAAAATATTCAGTGCAATTCCTAGGACATAGGAATAGCTTAATAATTATTAGTCATAATAATAATGATTCCACTAAATGGTACTGTTTGTCAAGGTGATATACCCTCCTCTAACTGGCTACTTATTCTTTAAACGTCTCCTTCTCTCTTCCCATCAGAAATCCCCTTTGTGCTCTGATGGCAGTTTGTGACTCTTTCACTTATATAAGAACTTACTACCTTTTTATTATAGCTACTTGTGCATGCAGTTGTCTGTCTTCTTTACCAGAATGTGAGTTTTTTTGAGGCCAGGACCATGTCTTATTCATCGTTAAAATCCCAACTCCTGGCACATACTAGACTTCAGAAATTGCTGAATGAGTGCCTTTATGGATGTTGTGGGTGTAATTTTGCAGACATTCTTTTTAGAAAGTCTGTGGTCTTGATTAAATGCACCCTATTCATTAATGCACATAGTCAAGAATTAAACGTTTGTTTTATCATATGGTTTGATTTTCTATTACTGCATAGTAAACTATGCCAAAGCTTAGTGGCTTAAAAAGCAACCGTTATATTTGCTTATAATTCTGGAGGTTGGTTGGGGCTCAGTTGGGCTGTTCTTCTGCTAGTTTTGTTTGGCAACTCATGTGGTTGCAGTCAGATGGCAGCTCAGGCTGGAATGTCCAGGATGGTGGAACATGTTTGGAGCCTTGGTGGTAGCAGGACTCAGCTGAGACACTGGTATGGTTGGGCCAGGCTCTCCTCTGGCTCTGTCTTTCTGTCTCTCCAGCAGAATAACCATATTTCTCACATGGAGGCTCGGAGCCCACACAGGCCAGAAGTTGCTGGGCTGTTTTATGGCCAAAGCCTGAAATTGGCACAGCATCAGTTCCACTGTGTTGCTATGGGAAATAGCTAGTCACAGGACCAATCCAGATTCAAGGGGAGAGGGCTGCACAAGGGCATGAATACCAGGAGATGTGGTTCATGGTTCATTGGGGGCCACTAATGTAATAGACTACCAAATCATATGCTGTAATACAAATTTTCATTTTGAAAGATTTCAAAAAAGCCTAACTATAAGACAAGAGGAACAATGTAGCAGTGCTTACAAGTACATACCTGAGTCAGACTAAATTTGAATTCCAACTATGCTGCTTTACCAGCTTTGTGACGTGGGCATATGTTACATATCAACAGATGCTTCCTTCCCAAGTTGGTTGTAGAGTTTAAATGAGATCATGGGTATAAGTACCTGACACACAGTAGATGCCCAATAATAGTGATACCACTGCTGTATTGTTATTATTGCCATTATTATTACTATTACTGTTGTTATTATTGCCATTATTATTACTATTGCTAATTACTGCTGTCTTGGTGTCAGTGCTAATGTAGTACCTTTCAGATGAACCAAGAAGAAATATTTTGGTTAGCTTCTTCAATTTCAGTTGACTATTTTGTATCTTTACTTTGTCTTTTATCTTTGATCAGTATGTTCTTGTTACTGATAGTTTTTAAAGGTAGTCTCTAATTTTAAATTTTAGTTTTAATTTCCTATTAGCAAAGCAATTGGGAAAATTCTTGGATAAACTTGGAAGATGAAAATTCTTATCTGCTTTCATAAATTCATGAAAATGCATGTTTGAGTGAAAATAGTGGTATATTCCAGTTACTTAGTTTCCTAAAATACAGTACTATATTATAATATTATACTGTAATATATATATATATTACTACTTAAGAGCAGAGCTATCTTAAATCAAGTTCTACATAGGTTTTATGACTTTTTAATAGCTAAACTCAGAAAGAAAATATATTAGTTGCTTTTGTCTTAGAGAGCTGTGAAGTATATATTCCTCAGGCTTTGTATTGAAGTATGAATTTGATGATTTTGGCATTTTATGAGCTCATCCTCTTGATAAAATTTTAAAAACGGTTACAGTGGGATTAGATTCAGCTATGTAGAAACTTTGTAAATAAGTTTTTTTTGGTTGTTTTTTTTAAGGAGGTACTGGGGATTGAACCCAGGACCTTGTACGTGGTAAGCAGGTGCTCAACCACTGAGCTACATCTGCTCCCCTGTAAATAAGTTGTTGTTTTTTTTTTAATAAGATTTATTAATTATTTATTTATTTACTTTATCCATTTTAAATCCCCACACTCCTGTTTGCTGTTTTTGTATCCATTTGCTGGGCAATTCTCTGTGTCTGTTTCCTGCCCTCTCTTCTCATCCTTCTCCTTCAGTCTTCACTGGGATTCGATCCTGGGGACCTCCGATGTGGGAGAGAGGCGTTCTGCCACCTGTGTCACCTCGGTTCCTGGTTTTCGGTGTGTCTCGTCTTGGCTCTCCCCTGTGTCTCTCTCCTGTTACGTTATCATCTTGCTGTGTGGCTCTGTGGGGCCTGGCAGCACCCCTGCGCACCTTCTATATTTTTTTAAATTTTACTGGGAGGTTCTGGGGTTCGAACCCAGGTCCCTCCATATGGGAGATGGACACTCAACCATTTGAGCCACATCCACACCTGTGTAAATAAGTTTTAATGGTCTATTATAATAGAGATTTTAGTGGAAAATTGGTTCAGAATATTATCAACATGAACAATGTCTTTTACAGTTTACTTTTTGAGACCCTGAGTTATCTATGGTTTGTGTAATTCTTAAATCTTTACGTTGTTACAAACCCCTGCAGTTGTTTTTGCCTGGAGGTGGATAGATAGCATTTGAGATTGATCTTCAACCACACAATTCTTTACACAGGGGCAAGAAATACATATAATACAGGAAGTGTTTTCAGCCAATATATAATTTCAGGTTTGCCTCAGAACTCTTTAAAGCAATAAAGCATGATCTGTAAGAACTAACCAGCTTGGTGTAGTCGAAAGAGCATGGTCTTTGAAGTCAGACTGTTAGGGTCAAAATAACTTGGGTAAGTTATTTGAGTTCTTTGAGCCTCACTTTCTTCAGTTGTAAACAATACAGCCCATCTCTCAGAGTTATTGTGAATATGTGATGAGCTGACAGTGAACACATTGGAACATGGCACCTTATCAAGTATGAAGAAATTCACTCAGCAGTGAAGTCCACATTTTTAGATGAGTTTCATAAAGCTGAATAAATGCACTTGAATAGCAACATGATTGAATTAAAGGTGACTGAGGCCTCATGAAATATTATATGGAGAAGAAAACAATTCCAAGGTAGTATCAAATTTGAAAGAGCAATGTTTGAGAGTCTATGAATAAAAAGGACCATATTTACAGTGAGAACACAGGAGGTGAGTTTGGAAATGGATTCTCCCTTCCCAAGTTCTCTCGATGCTTTGTGTTCATATACTTCCTTTTTTTCTGCACATCTGAAACAAACAAATCATAGGCTGGGCAACAGCTGAAGGAGCTTTTGAATTCTTTCTAAAGAGGAAATTGACTTTACCTAACCAATGCACTTCCTGCGTGTGCCATATCCGTTAAAAAAGTGAGACATGGGCAGTAGGATAGTGCTTAACTGCAGAATTTCCCCTTAGTGGTCGGGTGCTGAATGCATTTCATTCTCTGAGAGGATGTCTTCATTTGTGCTGAGCCCAAAGGCATTGCTACTCAGAGATTCAAATCACCTGGGGATCTTGTTGAAATGCAGATGCTGATTCAGTAATTCTGGGTGGGGTCAGAACTTTGATATATCTCAGTGATATATCAAAGTCATAAGGCATTCTCTCCCTGTTTTCTTTAAGTTCTTAAAAACACAGAACACACATGATTAACTTCATTTTTATATAGCAAACATTTATTTGCCAGGTGCTAGGTAGGTTTGGGCCCAGTTCTTAAGGATCACATAGTTGGGTGATGAACCAAATTAAGTACATTTCAGTTGAAGGCCTTTTTTTTTTTTTTAAACTTTGTCTTGTGTTTATTTCATGAAGTTTTCTGGTAGCTTTACAGAGATTACGTAACAATAAAATTTAAATTAGGACTTTAATGATTTCTTTATGATTTAAGGAATTCTTTTGTTTATTGCACAAATACCATTGTAAGTACATTAATGTCAAAGGAGAAAAAGATGTTTCCATTATCTGCTCACTCCAACAAATCAAACTCTCTTTTTTTCTGTGTTTCTTTTTAGTCCTTGGCCATGAGTATCTTTTGTTTTTACATGTGAACATTATTGGAAAACAATTTTGTATTCTTTTTTTTTTTTTTAAGATTTATTTTTCTACCTCTCCATCCCCGCTTGTTTGCGCTCACTCTCTGCTCTCTGTGTCTGTTCATTGTGTGCTTGTCTTCTTTTTAGGAGGCACAGGGAACCGAACCTGGGACCTCCCATGTGGGAGGGAGGCACCCAATTGCTGCCCCATAGCTTGAGCCACCTCTGCTCCCTGCTTGTTGTGTCTCTCGTGTTTTCTTGTTGTATCTCTTTGTTGCATCATCTCGTTGAGTCATCTTGTTGTGCCAGCTTGCCACGCCAGCCTGTCACATCTTTAGGAGGCACCAGGAACCAAACCCAGGACTTCCCATGTGGTAGGCAGGCACCCAACTGCTTGAGCCAAATCCACTTCCCTGTATTCTTTTTTTTTTTTAGATGTATTTTACTTTTTATCCATTTTTACCACCTCCCCCATTTTTGCTGTTTTGTGTCCATTCGCTGGGCAATTCTCTGTGTCTGTTTCCTGCCCTCTCAGCCTTCTCCTTCTCACTGGGGTTCGATCCTGGGAACCTCCCATGTGGGAGAGAGGCATTCTGTCAACTGCGACACCTTACTTCCTGGTTTTTCAGCGCATCTCGTCTTGGCTCTCCCTTTCTGTCATTCTCCTATTATGTCATCATCTTGCTGCGTGGCTTGGGGGGGGCCTGGCGGCCCACCCACTTGTGGGGCTTGACGGTGCTTCTGCGAGCGGGGCCTGGCAGCACGCGCGTGGGTCAGTGCTCCTTCTATATTTTTCTTTATTTTACCAGGAGGTCCTGGGGATCGAACCCAGGTCCCTCCATATGGAAGATGGACGCCCAACCATTTGAGCCATATCTGCCCCCGCCGTATTCTTTTTATAAAATAAAATTTTATTGAAGTATATTATTCATACATGAACATACATAAACAGTAAATGTACAGTAAAATTTGTGAATTTACACAAACATGCATATCATCATACAAGGCTCTCATACATTTCCCCATCACCAACACCTTGCATGATTGTGAAACATTTGTTACAAACCATGAAAGAGCATCATCAAAATATTACTACTAACTATAGCCTATATCTTACATTTGGTGTATTTTTCCCCAGCCCGCCCAATTATTAACATCCTATATTTATATTATGTATTTGTTATTGTTTTCATTTATCCTTTTAACCACAGTCCATCATTCAGCACTGGATTCCCTGTATTACACAGTCCCATGCTTTGTACAATCTATTTAAATATATTCTGCCTTTTAAATATAATATTAGAGAATAAATAGAAAGCTTTCTCAATTTCTCTATTAACTGCTGTACTGTCCTTTATCCATATTTTGATATGTTCTTTCTTGGCTTTTTCTTGGACTTCAGACTCTTGCTAAGAT
Organism: Cabassous unicinctus; assembly: GCA_029593785.1. Classification (NCBI taxonomy): domain Eukaryota; kingdom Metazoa; phylum Chordata; class Mammalia; order Cingulata; family Chlamyphoridae; genus Cabassous; species Cabassous unicinctus. The sequence goes on along the minus strand of JAQZBX010051933.1, from coordinate 3,404 downwards.
AAAGTTAGCAAAAGGGTTAGAGTGGTAAACAAAATATGTTATATGACACTAATATGATAATATCTGCAAAGCAAAGTATATGTTTGCTTTAATTCAACTGTTTAGTTTATAGTTAGAATTTCCCTGTTAAGTGAGAGAAAATAAATTGTATGTTGTCTGAATTCTTTTTAAAAAAAAAATCCGAGGGAAGTGGGTGTGGCTCAGTGGATAGAGCCCCCGTTTACCATATGGGAGGCCCGGGTTTCGCGTCCCGAGGCCTCCTTGTGAGGGCACGCAGGCCTGAGCTGTGTGATGGGCTGGTGCAGCAACCTCACGGCAGGAAGCGGGTGTGGCGCAATGGATAGAGCACCCGTTTACCATATGAGAGGCCCCTTGTGAGGGCAGGCCGGCTCGCAGGGTGCCGTGGGCTGATGTGGCAAGACCTCACAGCAAGGGGGAGATAAGCAGACACAGAGAAGACACGCAGCGAATGGACACAGCAGCACAAGCAGCAAGGGGGGGATAAATAAAATAAATAAATAAATCTTTAAAAAAAAAAAATCCGATGTCTGTATAAACAATCGCTTTATTTTTAAAATATGTGTGACAGGTAAAGATTTTCCTGTCGTATCTCCTAGAACAGGGATTTTTAACCTGGGGTCTATGGACCTATGACGGTATTTCTCATAGAGTGGGCTGTAGAATCACAGGTGTTCTTGTGAAAAATGACAACTCCAATCCCGCTTCTAAGATTCTGCTTAAGTGGGTCTGGGATGGAGTCCTGCAATCTGCATTTTAACAAGTAGCTTAGGTGATTCTTCTGCAAATCAAGTTTCAGAACTGCTGCTCTAGGCAAGCCATATTTAGGGTCTGAGGAAATCTGTAAACCCTCTGAAACTAAAAAAATTTCTTTAGGGCGTAGATTATCCTTTTTTTCTAGGAAGAGGGTCTATAAACCTCATCAGGATTTTTTAAATTTTTAAAGATTTATTTCTTTATTTCTCTTTCCCCTCTTTGTTTGCTCTCTTTTTGCTCTCTGTGTCTGTTCATTGTGTGCTGTGTCTGCTTGTCTTTTTAGGAGGCACTGGGAACCGAACCCAGGACCTCCCATGTGGGAGGGAGGCATCCAATCGCTTGAGCCACTTCTGCTCCCTGCTTTTTGTGTCTCTCATTGTGTTTCCTCATTGTGTTTCCTCGTTGCATCATTTTGTTGTGTCAGCTCGCTGTCTTGCTCATCGTCTTTAGGAGGCACCAGAAACCAAACCTGGGACCTCCCAAGTGGTAGGCAGGCACCCAACTGCTTGAGCCACATCTGTTTCCCTCATCAGGATTCTTAAAAAGGACTGTGAATCAAAAAGTATTAAGTGATTGATCCAGAGGTTTATATTTCATCAACATCTCTGGCTCCTATGAGCTTCTTTGGATTTTAAATAAATTCTTATTTTCTTTTAGCACAATAAGGACATTTTATCCATGAGGTGATTTTATATACATACCTATGTATATGTTTATATATATATATCATGGCTTTCTAATCTACCGCTTCTTGCCTTCTTTTCAGTAAACTGAATTTTAATCCTCTCCTAATTAAAAAAAAAATTATACTGAAACCTAATATTGCCAAGAACTACTTTGTAACCCACAACTTCTCTAATTAAAAAAAAAAAAAGGGGGAGTGGGTGTATCTCTGTGGTGGAGTGCCTGCCTTGCATGTACAAGGTCCTGGGTTCAATCCCCAGTACTGCCTAAAAAATAAAAATAAAAAAAGAATTACTTTGTGCAGATGATAGTTTTTTTTTTTTAAAGATTTATTTTTTTTATTTACTTGATCCATTTTAAACCCCCCCTTCCCCATTTTTGCTGTTTTTTTGTGTGTCCATTCACTGGGCAATTCTCTGTGTCTGTTTCATCTCTTCTCATCCTCCTCCTCCAGTCTTCACCAGGATTCGATCCCGGAGACCTCCAATGTAGGAGAGAGATGTTCTGCCATCTGCGCCACCTCTGCTCCCCGTTTTTGGAGCTTTCGGAGCATCTCGTCTTGTCTCTCTCCTTTTACATCATCATCTTGCTGCATGGCGGCTCCGCGGCTCACCGGCACACAAAGCCTGGCAGCTCCCGGGGCCTGGCAGCTCACCGGCACACAGAGGCTGGAAGCCCATGCGCCTTCTATATATATATTTTTTTATTTTTACCGGGAGGTCCTGGGGAGCGAACCTAGGTCCCTCCATATGGCAGACGGACGCCCAACCATTTGAGCCACATCCGCCCCCGATAATAATTTCTAACATTTATTTATTGAGAGCAAACAATGTGCCAGACATTGTACCAAGTGTAGTACATACATTATTTCACTTAATCCTCACAGTGATCCTATAAGGTAAGCATTATTTTACCCATTTTATAAATAAGGAATCAGCTGTGGAGTGCTTAATTAACTTCACCAAAGTGACATAATTTGTGGGTGATGATAGAACTGAATTTGGGCCATTCAGTCTGAAGGCCAGTTCTATGCAGTGCTGCCAGTTTGTACAAATGGATCATATTTGGTTTATCAGTGAATGGAAGATAATGGTTGTGTAGGAGCCTTGAGGTAATTATGAGTGATGCTTGTGGATTAGCCTTTTCTACAGATTCTGATTCTGAGTTTTTGTGTTATTTCTTTTCAGATTAAAGAGAGTGCATCACAGACAAGAGATGTCCTCAAACAACATTTTAATGATTTAAAGGGAACCCTTGGGAAGCTCCTTGATGAGCGATTGGTGACCCTTTTGCAAGAAGTGGACACCATTGAGCAGGAGACCATTAAGCCACTTGATGACTGCCAGAAGCTCATCGAGCATGGCGTTAACACTGCAGAGGACTTAGTCCGAGAAGGTAGGAGTGCAGGGAGCCTATTATGTTCTTTCAGACGAACACTTTGCTAATTTCTCTGCTGATTTCCCAGGATATCTGTAGGCTTCTTTCCATCTGAGGGTTGGTTAGGGTGTTGCTACCTTGGGACAGTTTGCAATATATGATGACAGATAAATAGTGCGGTATCCCAGGGTAAGTGAAATTGAAGTGTTAACGTATAAGCATTTACAAAACAAGACAGAATAAAAGATTTTTCTCAAATGGTTCTATAATAGTAGTATCTCACTCACTGTTAGCACAATTATTTTTAAGATCATTTTGAGCCTATTAACATATTTTTCAGAGTGCTCATGGCTAATAGAATTTAATTCCATTGTTCTTTTTAGAAGGTTAGACTATGTGGTTGGTGTTTACTCCTGAAATTGTAGTTGTTGTATTCCTCTATTTAGCCAATTATTTTGTTTGTTATGCCCAGATCTTGCCTTGATACTTCCCTTCCTTTATATCTACCTACTCTCCTTCCTTCCTTCAACATATGTCTTTGTCAAGCACATTGAATAAAAAGGCAAGGT
>JAQZBX010051932.1:0-19259 GCA_029593785.1 Cabassous unicinctus | reverse complement strand
TGGTTTTTTCATTTGTTTTGCTTGCTTGTTTTTTCTTTTTTTTTTTAGGAGCCACTGGGAACCAAACCAGGACCTCCTATGTGAGAAGCAGGCACTCAACTGCTTGAGCCACATCTGCTCCCCTGGAACTATTCTTTTATTTCATGAAGTTTAGTTAGAAGGTGATTTTTCTGGGAATCTTAACCTAAGAAGCTTATGATGGAATTGTTATAAACTTGTTATATACTTTTTAAAATTGCGTACTTTAAAAATATTTTATTATAATAATTAAAGAGGGATTTTCTAAAGCAAATGGTCCGTAGTTAAGGTGAGAACCATTGGGCTGGATCTATGATGATGAGAGTTACGATGGATGGATGAAGAATGCCCTTATCCAATGCTATTTTATACTGTGAAAAGCTCATACATTTCATGGGACAAATGTCATTTATTACTGAACAAGAGATGTCTCAGTTGTAGAGGCTTAAAGAAAAACCTCAAAAAGAAAAGCAGGGCAAGGAAAAGCAGATGACGGACCTTTTCATCAAACTGCAGCATCATTGCATTCTTCAGTTTTTGTGTTGCCATTATATCAAATTCTGTCCATAAGAAAATTTCCTCTGCCAGTACTCTCTTCAGATCAACATGGATTTCCTGGAAAATAAAAACTTCATTTAAAAAAGTAATTTATCATTTTTATGTGTGTGTCATTTTTAAAGGAAATGAGTGTAAAGCATGTTCTCTCTCTATGTATGAGAACTGATAAGTAAAATATATTGCTGTTTCCATTGCTAAATATTTAGGTGTATGTTATTTCTTTCCATTTTCAAGTTAATGACATGTTTTATGGGTGCAAAATGATGACTTATGTTTAGTGTATTCTTCAGTCAGTTTGCATGATACATTCATATTAAATAAAACTTGTAGAATATATTGAATTTAAAACTAATTTATTTTTTGCTATACAGTAGGTCCCCAAAAATGTTCCAAGATGCTTTGTTCTTTCTTTTTTTGTCATTCTGCTCATTTGAGATGAAGATATCTAAGTCTGAAAATATATTATTCTGTAAGAGATCAGATCATGGTCATTCTGACTGAATGGTCTCCCAGTATGTAACTATTTCATGGGAAAATCTTTGAACTTAACACTTTATTCCTTTTCCTTGAACTTCAGGACATTTTATGGACTCTCTTCATTTCTTATCCTAGGATCTCCAGGTGGACTCTGCCATTTTTGGTGGTGGCAAGGACCAGGAAGAGCAATTATTTGCTGCCACAATAGCTGGCATCACCAGTCAACATTCAAAAAATTGTCAGACAAATATTGTCATCATCTTATGATTCAATATTTTCTTCACACAGCAGAGCTTCTGAGTAAGACAGATGAGTCTGCATGGCTGGTTGCATACTTGCGGAGTTGAAGCATAAAGATGGAAAAGATGATGGGATGATTCCAAACTAAAGTGCTCTCAAGCATATAGGTTCAATATATTCCTTTTACTCATTCAAAAACAAACTGCTCCCAAACTCTACCACACTTTCTCCCCTACCTGTCTCTCTTTCATTTACATCTACATTCTTTATCTAGTCTCATCTGTTTTTCTGAGACATAATTTTTTCAAATTGAGACATTGGTCTAATTCTTATTCAGGAGATTCTATTTCAATCATTGCAACATTACATTCTAAGTAATTCCATATATTCATCACCATATACAGAACCTCATAAAAAGTCCATTTTCCATATATAATATTTAAGTAGACACCAATGTGCTACCTTTCAGTCTTGATCCCTATGACTCCTTAGGCACTACACTGAATTTTGTTTTCTGTCTACTTCTTTTTGAGCACACAGTAATATATGTAGGGTCCCTTGATGGAGAGAGCAATCAGTATTATTCCCAGTTCCCACTAAGGGATATGAATGCTGGTAGAAACCCTTCCCATATCTGAGGCTGAGGGTGGGTTTATGTAGAGCATGTCTAGCTACTTCTGGTGTATAGCAAATATTTAATGAACTTTTCCATACTATCCATCAACATTCAATCTAGGCAAGATGAAAGACCCTTGTGAGTAGAGTTGTGGTTCAGGAAACGAGGAAGGTGAGCCAATGGTTTTAGGAAACTGATCGTGGGATTACTGAGGCCCTGGCTTACAGAAGGCCAAAGGAAGTGTCAGACTAGAGCAGCGGTTCTTGACCTTTTTTGTTCCACGAACCCCTTTGCCAGTCAGGTGAAAACCATGGCCTCCATACTAAGTCCACACTATACTGTGTATTATTTAATAAATATATCACACCCGCACCAACACGTCCCCACAAGAATAATGTTTTTTTTTTAATTTTCAATTCAAGCTCATGGACCCCCTGAAATCTCAAGAACCCCTGGACTAGAGAATTTCCTCTCTTGTCTCCTAAAATGCCCCAGGCATTTTTACTGTTATCAAAGATGATGAAATGACTGGATTCATTATTCCACATGCATTATTGAGTGTAGTTATGTGACAGGCCCTGTGCTAGTTTCTATGTATATCAAAAATTACCCCGACATGCATACAACCCACAAGAATTTCCTGTCTGGTGAGTGTGTGGAGGATGCGTTAAAGGGCAGATACGTCAACAAATGATACAGTGTGGTAAGAGCTCTATTAGGTCTGTAGAAAATGCTATGGTGTTCACAAATGTTCCTAGCAGTATTATTTATGACAGCCACAAAGTGGAAACAACCCAAATGTCCATGAACTGATGAATGGATTAACAAAATGTGGTAATCCGTACAATGGAAATTTAATTGGCAATAAAAAAATGAAATACTAATACAAGCTACAACATGGATGAACTTTGAAAACAATATACTCAGTGAAAGAAGCCAGACACAAAGGACCACATCTTATATGATTCAATTTATATCAAATATTCAGACTATATATATATATAACAAATAACATTTATGTAAACAAATGCACATATATGCATATGTATTTATATATCATTTTACAAATAAAAAAAATTAAAAAAAAAAAAATTCAGACTAGACAAATCTAAAGAGACAGAGAGTAGGTTGGTGGCTGCCTAAGGTTGGAGGGGGATGGGACCATCAGGTGGGTGACAGCTAAGGGGGGTGGAATTTCTTTTTGGGGTGATTAAAAAAATATTCTTAAATTGATTGTGAAGGATGCACAACTCTGAATATACAAAAAGCCATGGAGTCATACATTTTCAATGGATAAATTGTATGGTATGTGAATTCTATCTCAATAGAGTTGTTAAAAATGATATGGGAGCAAAAAAATGTTTGGATCACTGCCAATGTCATGAAGATGGAAAATAGCATTTACAGAATCCGTAATTCTCATGACAGCTTGTGAGGTGAGTGTCACCATCCCCATTTTCAAAGAATGGACATAGTTTGTCCCTGAACACAGAGCAGAGCCAAGACATGGCCCCAGGTCTGTAGGACTCCAGTTAACACTGTTTCTTACTACAGTTCCTACAGAGGAGGTGATGTTTATTCTCCTCCTTGGAGTATCTACGAGGCAGAGATGGATGTAGAGGGGCGTTCTGTGCAGAGAGAAGCACACAGCCAGGATCTCAGTAGGAAACAGATGGCACATGCAATTTGGATAATTTGAGAAGAGATCAATAAAGTGACTACCTACAAAGGTGTGGGCGGAGCTTAGGGAAACCAAACATGGAATAGGGACATCCTGAGGCATCGGAGCAAGGGCCGGAAGTCGTTATGGGAGCCCAGGAAGGGTAGCTGTACACAGAGGGGCCTTCCGTAGAGGGACACAGCAGCAGCCAGTGACCTGTCATGGAGGGAATCCAGGGAATAAGTGCCCTGATTCATTCTCCTCCTGACATCTGATCTCCGGCTGCTTCCTTTCCTTGGCTGCCCCCAACAGGAAGTAGAGAACAAGAGAGCCCATTGATATAATCTGCAAAAGCCAGCCTCCTGGGGCGGAGAGCTGGTGGAAAGAATGGAGGACAGACCTGGAGGGCCAAATGGAAGGTTGTCCTCACAGACATGGAAGAGCAAAGTTTATGGCATGTTCTAGAAATGGCAGAGTGCATGATAACACAGCCTATCTTGATTCTCATTCTCTACTCCAACCTCTGCCCTGAGGCCATGTTTGTATTTGGTAATCTTTAGAGTCATCCTCAAGAAACTTTTCTTTGTGTGTTTCCCACACAAAAATGTTTCCCACAGCATTATAGCTTCTCACTTTCATGATTCCTTGTGACGCCTCGGCTTGACCTTATTGCAGATGTTAGATAAGCCAGACCTTCCAAGTCAGGTCAGGAAGCTCAAAGCCTTCTTCTGGGAACCGATGCTCATAACATAAGGGATATGTGAGCTCCCCAATGCCAAGGATGGGAGCTAGAAATTCCTCTTCCTGAGAAAGTTCAGGAAGGGAGGAAGGGTTGTAAGCAAGTAGGTGTGAGGATACATTCATGGCTGCCATCAGGGGGCAGATGTACCAATTTTTAAGACTGGTACTCTAGCAAAGGGCTTTGCTGATGGCTTTCGGGTACAGAAAAGAGAAAAATGGTGACTTGGAAAAGAAATTGAGTTTCTGTTTTGCTCTTTTTCTTCCCCTTAAAGTTGTTTTCAGGACAAAGAAAGTGTGCAAAACCCAGAAAGTTGGAAAAAGCCGCTGGACACTAAGGTGTCCTTGATTAAACTTGGCAAATTTATTACCATCTGGGGTTTTGACCTACATCTTTGCAGTTTAAGAAGCTTGGTCTTCCTTTGTACCAGAGTTAATTTGGCCCAGGACCATGGACTCATACTAACAATGTTCTCATAGACTAATGTGGAGAACAGATATCAGTTTATTGGTTTACTATAAGAAACAAGGTTAGGGAGATAGGACAGCTGCCAAAGGTTGAGTAACACATTCTTTTCTTGCAGACAATCTTTACGGGAAACCAAATCATAATCAGAAGGTGGCTTAGCATGAGAACAAAATAGAGTTGGTTATATAGTTGGGAGTTTATTGGCCTAGTCTTCTATGTCTAGCCCTACAGAGGGCTGGATGGGAAGCCCACTATTGCCCTATATCTCTCTCTTCCTTCACTCCATTGCCGAATAACCTTTCTTTTGCGTAGTAAATATTCAAATAGTAGTAAATATACTATTTGAGTAGTATATCATTCTATATATGTATATATGTGTATTTATACGTATGTATGGTGATAGTTAATTTTATGTGTCAGGCTAGGTTAAGGTGTCCAGTTATTTGGTCAAACTCTGGTTAGATGTTGTTGTGGAGGTATTTCATAGATGTGATTAGCATGTACAATCAGCTGACTTTAAGTAAAGGAGAGTACCCTCAATAATGCAGGTGGAGCTCATCCAATCATTTGCAGGCCTTAAGAGCAAAGAACTGAGAATTCCAAAAAAGAGAAGAAATTCTGCCTCAATACTTCAGTATCAACTCTTACCAGAATTTCCAGCCCTCTGGATTTCAGGCTCAATGCTGTAGCACCACTCTTACCAGGATTTCCAGCCTGCTATCTGCCTTATTGTTCTTGGACTTGCCAGCCCCCACAATCACATGATTCAGTTCCTTAAAATAACTTTAAAATAAGTGTGTGTGTATATGTATGTATATATCCTGTTGGTTCTATTTCAAGAATAAGGTAAGGTAAGAGAATATTTAAAAGAATGGTTTTGGTGGGATTCTTCATTCCTTTGAGCTGTCTCTAAATTTAAGCTTCTGCCTTGTATCTCACTCCGAGCATTTAAGCACGTAGTAAATGCTAAGCTGCCCAGAAAAGCCTTTTTCCGAGTATCCTGAGAAATCTAGAGTTAAATAAAGTAACAGTTAAATAAACTACCTTTGCTCTAGATAGGGTGTCAGCAAACTACAGCTTACGGGTCAAATCCAGCCCCTGCCTTCTTTTGTAAATTGTTTCATTGAAACATGGCCACACCCATTTGTTTATGTATGTCGTTCACGCAACAATAGCAGAGTTGAGCAGGTGGGGCAAAGACCTTAGGACACACAAAACTAAATTCTTTACCGTGTGGTCCTTTACAGAATGTTTACTGAACTCTGCTAGGCGGTCAGAGCACAAGGCTAAACAGCCGGCATGTCCTAGCTGTGTGAACGAACGGAGGCAGATTATTTACCTCTGTGCATTTTGGTTCTCCCATCGGTAAAATGAGGAGGATAATATCTTTGAGTTAGGTTTAGATGACCAACTTAATTAAAACAACTGGCTCAGAAGGCTCTCAGGAAATTATTACTAATAAAGGGGAAACACTGGCCTAAGCCCTTGTGGCATGGTGAACACGAAGAACACACTTTTGAAACAATGGCCATGTCGGTAAATTTCAGTGACAACAACTATTTGACACGGTTCTGAGGAAGACATTGATTTTCTAGAACTGTGTTGCCCAGTATGGTAGCCACTAGCCCCATGTGATTGTTGAGCATTGAAACGTAGCTAGTCCAGAGTAAGATATACTGTAAGTGTAAAATGCACACTAGACATCAAGACTTAATACAAAAAAAAGACTGTAAAACATCTCAAAACTTAATATTGATTATATATTGAAATAATATTTTGGATATATTGGATTGAATAAAAATGCTATTCAACTTGGTTTCACCTGTTTCTTCCTACTTTTTTCATTGCGGCTATAAAATTTTGAAAAACCTCATTTGTGGCTTACATTATATTTCTATCGGACAGGTTTGTTCTAGAACTATATTCATACAGCCACTAAATTAATTTTGGAAAATCTTTGTAGTTTAGTAAGTCAAATAACATTTCATTGGACAATCAGAGTTGCAAATGTGAAATGAGGCATTTTGCTTAGAAGTGGGAAGGGAAAATTCCTCATAAAAAGATGTAAGTTCCTGGGGGGCAGACATTTGTTGATTCAGCTTTATGTTCCCATGGAAGTTTACAGATGGTGCTGGGCATATAGTAGGTGCTCAGTGAATGTTAAATTGAACTGTCAGAGATAAGGGAAAGGCAATTTCAGAAGAGGAAATGAGGCCAGAGGAGAATTCTGAGAGCCTGATTATGGCTTACTGAAGGAAGGATGGGTCTGGGGAGCTCAACAGGCTTAAGTCTAAGAGTTGTCTTAAGAGAGAGGATTTGAGGCCCCAGAAGTAGAGCCGTCCCCTGTGGAACTTGAAGCTCCAGCTAACTCATGTCTCGAGGGGTGCTTTAGTTTGCTAAGCTGCTGAAAGGGGATGCCTTAAAATATGTTGACTTTAACTATGGGAATTTATTAGCTTACAAGCTTACAGGTGTTTTGTTTTGTTTTGTTTTTTAATTTTTTAGGAGGTACCAGGTATTGATTCCAGGACCTCATACATGGGAAGCAGGAGCTCAAAGTCTTACAGTTTTGAAGCTGTGAAAATGTCCAGATCAAGGCACCATCAAGACCATGCTTTCTTCCTGAAGACTGGCCGCCAGCGATCTTGGACGCCTCTGACCCATGGCAAGGCATATGGCCGCATCTGCTGGTCTCTCCCTTCTCTTCTGGATTTTGTTGCTTTCAGCCTCTTGCTTCTGTGGCTTTTTCTCTCTTTGTCTGAATTTCGTTCTCTTATAATGGACTCCAGTAAGAGAATTAAGATCCACCCTGAATAAGGTGGGTCACATTTTCACTTAAGATAAGGTCCTACTCACCAAAATATCTTACAATGGGTCCACACCCACAGGAATGGATTAACTTTAAGAACATACTGTTGTGGGGTACATACAGCTTCAAACCACCACAAGTGGGGAGGCTATTTCTAAAGGCAGGGCCATCCAACTGGAGTCAGGAGCCTGAATGGCAATCACAGCCCTGGGATAGGCCAAGGAACCCCATTACTCACTCAGGAAAGTTAACTGTGTACCTACCATATGCCAGGCACAAAGACTAGGCGTTGGGGCCGTAGAAGTGAAACGACAGGTGCTCACAGTCTAATGGGAGACAGGCACGTAGACAGTCATTCATAGTTAATGTGGCCATTGCCTACACGGTTCACTTAATGAATGCCCTTGTTCCATTTTTAGGATTTAACGTCTAAGAAGAATTTGTACTCTTTTTTTTTTTTTTCAGGAGGCACTGGGGATTGAACCTGGGACTTTGTACGTGGGAAGTAGGCACTCAACCACTGAGCTACATTCACTCTCCATCATTTTTGTAATTCGTAATAAATAAGAAGCACCCTAACCCAATATGCGGTGTTCCTATAGTCTCAATTTTAGCCTTTGTCCACTTATCCAATTCACCATCTCTCTCTGTTTGGTCTGTAAATCACACTAACTGATGTCCATGGTACAATAAAAACTTGTGGTTAATAGGCTACTTCCTATCAGGTTTGACTAGTACTGCTCCTATCAGGTGAGTTGCTTTTATGCTTACAGCTTCCTCCAGGTAAGTAGGCTTACTGTGATCGTCTGGATGATCAACACACGCTTCCCACTATGGGTGGAATACACTTCCCCACATCATTGGTGTGGGTTTGGCCATTTGACTTGCTTTGGCCAAAGGAATATAGCAACCATGACATGGACAGAGGCCTTAAATGTACTTGTGTGATTTAGCTTAGCTTTTATACTTCTGTCATCACCATGGGAAGAACATGCCCTGGAAAACTGCCGCTCCAAGAAGAATGAGAGACAATGAAGGAAACTTCAGCCTGATGCCAAGCCCATTAGACATGCAGCCCAAAGAAGAGCTGCCCTCCCTTCCTCCCCTCCCCCTCCCAGCTGCTCCCACTGGCCCTGCCTAGATATGCCAAACCGCAGATGACCTGTAGACCCATGATTGGGGGAAAAATGTGATCATCGAAATGCTGAGTTTGGAGATGGTTTGTTATGCAGCACTATTTTGGAAATAGTTGACTAATATACTTATCAAGAGTTAGTTGAGTTTTTCCTTAATCTTGAATAGATTAATTGAGCTTTTATTGTATTTATATGATTTAACTAAACATTATACAAACTAATAAAATATGAGCACAAAAGCAAAGAAGTTTTTTAAAATACAAATTTTGGTATAAATTTAAATTTTAGAAATGTGAGGTATTTGTGTTAGAGTAATGTTGAAATCATATAATGTACTAAGGAGCTTTCCATCTTTTTCTGTGACCTGAAATAGTTTAAAAATATTGGATTATATCCTCTTTAAAGATTAATCCATGTGGTCCTGAAGCCTTTTACAAAGGTGGATATTTCATCATCTCTCTTACCTCTTCCATAATGATCTATTCAATTATTCTACTTTTTGAGGGGATCAGTTTTGGTAATACATGTTTATTTCTAGGAAATCAAGCATTGCCTAAAGATTTTTAAATATTTGCTACAGAGTTGCGTATAGTATTCTCCTAAATTCTGAATTTTACATAAAATTGTACTTTCCTGTTTTCCCTTAAACACAAAATGGGTTTGCTCATTTTATTGGTCTTTTAAATAAACCTGCTTTTGGATATATATTTTCTTTCTACATTTTGTTGTTGTTGTTGTTGTTATCTACTTTATTAAGTGGGGCATATGGCTTTGTTGTTGTTGTTGTTTTAAGACCATTTTTAAAAAAAATATTTATTTGTTCCCGCCTCCCCAGTTGTTTTGTTCTCGCTGTCTGTTCTCTGTGTGTTCTGTGTTTGCTTGTCTTCTCTTTAGGCAGCACCAGGAACCGATCCTGGGACCTTCTGGAGGGGAGAGAGGCGCTCAATCTCTTGCACCACCTCAGCTCCCTGCTTTGCTATGTCTCTTATTGTCTCTCCTCTGTGTGTCTTTTTGTTGCATCATCTTGCTGCGCTATCTCTCCGCGCAGGCCAGCACTCCACGTGGGCCAGCACTCCTGCATGGGCCAGCATTCCACGCAGGCCAGTTTGCCTTTCACCAGGAGGTCCCGGGAATCGAACCTTGGACATCCTATATGGTAGACAGGAGCCCAGTCGCTTGAGCCACATCTGTTTCCCTGGGGCATGTGTTTTTAATTCCTCTTTTCTAATTCCTCTTGTTTTATTTTATTGTTCTATATTTTTTATGATGAATGCTATATTTTCTATTGTTCATCTTTTTGTAAAAAAAATTACTAAGGCATTTAAAATGATCAATTTCCTCTGGGTATAGCTTTAGTTATGTCCTTCAGGTTTTGGTATGGAGCCTTCTCATTTTCATTGATTCAAGAGAGTAATTTTAATTTTGATTTCCTATTTGCTCCTAGGATTACCTAGGAGTATGTTTCTTAACTTCCAAAAAGTTAAGAGTTTTTGGATATCTTTTTAATATTTATTTCTAACTTTACTGAAATATGAACAAACTCCTTCGAGACCAAGTTTTGTAAATATATCATTTATTTCACTGACATACAAAACATGCATTTCCTAAGTGAGAAATATAAATTTCTCTGTCTCCTTTTCTCTGTCTCTCTATACACACATACATGTACACCCACTCTACTATCTATCTATCTATTCATCTATCATCTATCAATGTATCTATCTCTCATCTATCATCAGTCCGTCCGTCCATCCATCCATCCATCCATCCATCCCATCTATTTATCCATATCCATCTATTAACAGTCTATCATCTAAAATCAAGTATTAATTATATTATTTCATTCTTATATGGTTTACTTAATTTTTATATCCTAGATTTCTATAATTCTGTAAGTGATATGTTGAAGTCTTCCTTGTATTTTAAAAAATCCTTTAGCTTTGTATTTAGCTGCTATTTTATTTGGTGAAAATAAGTTTATGACTATTATAACTATTTAACAAATTATACCTTTCATCATGACATAATATCCTTTCTTGCCTTGTTTAGTGCATATAAAAAGTCAGATATCAATAGAATGCTTTTCCCTTTGCAGATAACTTAAATTCCATCTTATTTGATATTATTGCTTTCTTTCCTACCGTATTTTTCATTGTGCTTTCCCAGCATCTCTTTGCCTGTCCCTTTATTTTCAGCGTTTCTCTGGTGAAAAGACTGATATACTCAATTCTATATTTTATATTACTTCAAAATTGTATATTACTTCATAATTATTATTCTAAATTATTCATTCTTTTTATTTTTCCTTATTTTTGCTGGTTTCATCAGGTTGCTCTTCATTCTATTTACCCCTCGTTAATTTGGATGTTCTCTTGAAATTATATTTCATTTTGTTCCCTTTCCTGTGCTCATGAGGCATCTCTACATTATTATCTGTAGATATGACTCTAATTATTTCCTTCAGAACGGCCCACTGCTCCCCCCTCATGATGACGCTTCCTGCGCGTCCCAGGCTGTGGGCGGTGACATCTCTACAATGTTCCTTTTCTCTCTTTCCTGGTCACCACTCCCCACTCCCTCAGGTGAGACATTTGTAACATTTTCACTTCCTTCTTTCTCACCACCTCTAACATCCAGGCTTGTCTGAGGTACTTCAGGACTTTAGTTCTGAATTGTGATTATAATTTCCCCTCTGTTTCCAAAGGGGTTATTTAGTATTTACCTCACATAGTCCCAAATAGCCCATCAAGATCCACTTAATTTTCCCTGCCTTTGTTGCCGGGTTCTATGCTCATTGCTGTTTTCTCTCATCTCCCTCTTCCTATATCTTGCTGTCTCTGATTTAATTCTCTCTTTTCAAAGTCTTTGATTTGTTTTCCTCAGATAAGAATGTCCACAGTCTCCTCTTTTCACCTTGGCTGGTGAATACCATCTTGACTTAGCAGAGGATTTCTGAATTGCTCTCAGCTTAGTCATTGGCAAATGTTATCCCATCATCTTCCAGCTTCCAGTGTTGCAGATAAAAAGTTAGATGTCAATAGAATGTTTTTCCCTTTGCACATAACTTGTCCTTTCTGTCTGGAATTTTACCAGGACATGCCCAAGTGAATTTTTTCACTGATTTTTCAAGCCTAGAACTCTGGGAATCCTTTCAATATACAGACTCCTGCGTCTCTTCAGCTTAGAAAAAATTTCTTCTATTACATGTTTTAAAATCATTGCCTCTCCTTTGCTTCCTTTTCTCCTGGAATTTATATTATTGCTCATGGTAGGTCTCCCAGACCTAGCCATTGGTCTCATCTTTTCCCTCATTTTCCCATCTTGTTGCTTGTTCTGTGCAGCAAGGGTTTTCACATTTGTTTTTGGTCACTCGTCCATATCTCATCAATGACCATTCTCTCTTCAATTCTTCTACTGAATTGTTAAATGGTAGATAAAATACAGCACATCCAGTTAAATTTGAATTCCAGATAAACAGTAAATAATTTTTGAGTTAAGTGGGTCCCAAATATGGTATGGGCCCACAATATACTAAAAATTATTTGTTGTTTATGTAAAAATCAGAAAGTTTTTGCTATATCTGGAAAGCCTGTTCAGTATAGAAATCATGTGATGATGCTTAAAAGATCCAGACATTCTTTTTTGCAATACATTTGAATCTCCTTAAGTGCCCTTATCTATTTGCTTGTCCAAATTGTCCCCTGTCATTTTCCAGAAGCTCTATCTCATTGGCCAAGTGTTTTGTTTGTTCTCACTGGTCTTCCTCTCCCTAGTGGCTGAGTTCCCTTAAGTAGGTTATTTAAAAAAATGCGGCACAGGTCTGGTTGTTGCAGGACCCCAGGTGGAAGCCACCTTCTGATGGTGGAAGATGAAGGGCTTTCTACCAGGGTAGGAGGGTGTGTGGCAGAGGGTGGGTGCAGACCCTCACTGAAAGACTGAGAAGGAATGTATTGGTGCCTTGGTGTCTTTGTGCTTTCCTAGATTCACAGATGGAAAGGACTAAGCCCACCACCTTTTAGCATCTCTGTGGCCTCTGAGGGGCCATGGATGTCAAACATATTCATTAAGACTGATACCGTCCCTAACCTCAGAGGTCCTTGCATCCCCCTGGGCCACACACTTTCTGGTATTTGCCATTTCCAATCCCTGCCTTGGGTTCTCAGATGCTGGTCTCATGGCTCTTGCTCAGCTCAGAATGAGGAAACTCCAGAGAAGCTTTGCCCACTGAGAATCATTTCCTCCTTCCACCACATTGTCCATATGAGTAGTTGATTGTCTCAAGGGAGAGAGCCAGGCAGCAGTGGGAAGGGAAAGCAGTTGTTGAATGATTGTAAGTTCCTAAAAGTTGCAAGTTTCTACAGAGAACAACTCTCAATTTAGGTATGGTTGAAGTAATTGCAAATTGTTTGGAAATAAATATTAAAATCTAGAAGGATTCTGCTCTCAGAATGTGTCAAGTAGTCTTTAAGTTCTCGCTCCATTTTAAAGAAGCTGTTTTAGTTTCCCAGCTACTAAAATGAACATCATACCATGGGCTGACTTAACAACAAGAATTTATTGGTTCACAGTTTCAGCAGCTAGAAGACTTGCTACAGGGTATCTGTCTGGCCTGCAATCTTTGGGGTTCCTTGGCTTTTCTGTCACCTGGCAGTGCACATGGCAGCATCTCCTCCTTCTTCCGGGTTCCATTGCTCTCCGGGGCTCTCCTTATATAGTCTTCTCAATAAGGCCCCCAGTAACAGGGTTAGGACCGTAATTCAGTTGGGCTATGCCTTAGCGGAAGTCACCTCATCAGAAGGTCCTATTCATAATGGGTTCACATCCGTAAGAATGGATTAAGGTTAAGAACATGTGTTTTTTTTTTTTCTGGGGCACGTAACTCCAAGCCTCCATAGAAACCAAGATGGAAAATCACAGATGGGGCGTATGGGTATGGTTTTTACAGAGAAGTTTGCACAGAACTCTTATCCTGAGCTGTCCAATACAGTAGCTGCTAGCCACATGTGGCTATTTAAGTTTAATTAAAATTAAATAACATTAAAAATTCAGCTCCTCAGTCACACTAGCCACAATTCAAGAGCCCAAAAGTCACACATGGCTAGTGGCTACTGTATTGGACAATGCAGGTATAGAACAGGTATAGAACATTTCCATCATCCTGTAACGGCCACTGAACAGCACTCCAATCAGTTGTTCACACTTACAGAAAAGTTCTTGCCTCTCCACTAAAATCAGTGGTTAGTCAATGTGCATGTGTATGTCTTAAGATAAAATTTTACATTTAGCAACCGTATTGTTTTAATGGCATAACCCTTTTCACTGACTTTAAAACTTTTCGTTGATCAACCAGTCATCCCCCAATCTCATTGGAGAATAAGATTCTACTGTGGTTATAAATTATGACCTGCTTAGTAAAATGATTAAATAACAATTCAGAAGATGGCAGGAGAGAGAGGGTGGGAGTGAGCAACAGGGTAGAACCTCTGTTTTATTTACAAAAAACAGAATGATGTTTTATTTAGTTGGAGAGAACTTAATTTTAGGACAGACTTCATTGGCGTGATAAAGTGATAAAAGTTTCACTACTTTGCCCTTGATTCTGGAAGGGAAGGTGCTTGTAGCTCTATACCAGCTGGATATCAGACTGAGGAGCCTGTCCCAGCCAGCCAAGCCTGTTCTGTGGTCTGTGCTCCCTCACCCCTCTCAAACCCCTCCCCTCTTCAGACCAGTACTTTCTTGTATTTTTCTCTCCACACTGTAAGCTCTGTGCGGGCAAGGACCGTGTCTGGTTTTGCTCAGTGCTGTATCCTCAGTAGCTAGCACACCAACAGGATGTAAATAAATATTAGTTTCGTGGAAGAATCAATCAACAAAAAGGTAAGTGTTTGATGATAACAGGTGTGCGCCAACTGGGAAAGGAGCGGGAGATTGACCCCTGGAGGCAAGAGCATATTTCATTTAAATTTATGCATTTGACCCCAAAAATGTCACCAGTCTTTACAACTCATTAGCAGTGGTGCCTGAGAAATATTGCAGGCTCATAACCAGGCAAGTTAAGGCTGAAGAAAAAAAGAGATGAAGAATAAGTTGCTTGTTTTACAGAAACTCATTTCACAACACATTTTTTTCTTATCAAAGAGACAGGAAGGTCAATGTCTAAAATGTGTAAAGTAAGCATCCCTTTCTAAAATGAGGACAAGCTCTTAAACCTCTCTGTTAACCAAGCTCTTATCAAAAAAAACAAAGTTCATGATGTTTTGAGACTACTGTGTGCTAATTTAAGTGGATACCCACAGAAAGAACATCCCAAAAGAAAAACAAAATCCTTAATTTTATTTACTCTTGAATAATAACCAATAATTACACAGAGTATAACTGAGATCTTAAAAAATATAACCAGTTTTTTACATTTCCATTGACAACTTAAACGTGTACCTTAGCAATCAGAACAAAGTGTTAAAAGTTCGTTTTCAAGGACTAGGAAAATAAAAAGGCAAATAGCAAAGCATATGCCAAAACAGGCAGCTTCTGAATAATTTCTTATCCCAAGATTCTCAACGCCTTTGTGAAAGAAATATCAATAAGGATCTTTCTTCTTACATAAATAAGCTGAAGGAAATATCTTGATTTTTAGAGCTGACAGGATTTCAAAACAGGAAAAGCTTCAAAGCAGAAGCATTAAAAAAGAGAAGAAAAAAAACGACGACAGTATCTTTCCTCCCAAGGCGACTTTTGTACACTAGAAATGGCTGAATAATCCAGCTGTTAACCTTTTCCCTTGTTCCAAAAAAAACTTTTTTAGGAGATACTGGGGATTGAACCCAGGACCTAGTACATGGGAAGCAGACGATCAACCACTGAGCTACAGCTACTCCCCAATGAGAGCTGTTTTTTTTTTTCCCTTTGTTTTGTTTGTTGTTTTTGTTTTTAGGAGGTACCAGGGATCGAACCAGGAACCTTGTACATGGGAAGCAGGTGCTCAACTATTTGAGCTACATCTGCTCCCTGAAATTTTTAATGGTGACTTAGGTCCCATTTTCTTATCTTGGTCTTGAGTAAATGTGGTGCCCTGAGTTTCTGACCCTAAATAAAACTCTATATTCTTTACAAATTCTCCACCTTGAGAGTAAATATGCATCTGAATTACAAGCAGGAACAGTTACGACAACTTTGCATTTTATAGTTTGTAGAGACAAGGGTTCCTAAGGGGACTCTTGTAACATCAACTCTTGGTTTTCTCCAGAAATCCTTGTAATTTCTCTCTGGCCTGTCTCCTTACAGAATCTTGGGGCATCTGAAATAGCCATCATATTGTTTGTTGGAAAAAGAATTGCTTCCAATCTTCTTTCCCTTGTCTGCTCACTGTTAGCTTGTGGGTGTTTGTAAACATGGCCACCTTAAAACAGATGTTGGCCACACCCACCAGGATGGCTATTTTTTAAGAGTTGGTGAGGCTATGGAGAAGTAGGAGCCCTCGTACATTGCTGGTGGGAATGTGAGATGGTGCAGCTGCTGTGGAAAACAGTTTGGTGCTTCCTCAGAAAGTTAAACACAGAATGACCATATTGCCCACCAAGTCCACTTCTAGGTCATGTAGATTGGAAATCACGTACCCCCCTCAAAATATATATGGTTAATCTTAATCCACGTTCCTGCGGGTACGTTATGAATAGCCTTTTGAAGATGCTATTATTCGTTACGGTGTGGCCGGCTGAATCAGGGTGGGCTTTAGTTCATAATACTGGAGGCTTTGTGAAAAGAAGAAATGGGGAACCAGAGGTCAGAGAAAGACACAGGGAGGAGCCCGAAGCTAGAAATCAGCAAAAACTTGAAGGGCAGACACAATAAGAAAGAGAATGCCGTGTGACGAGAGGCAGAGACACAGCCGAGGAGCCAAAGGATCGCAGCAAACCAGCCCTAGCATGCTACAGACTCTGGGGAGAAAGAATGGCCTTGCCAACACCTTGATTTTGAACTTCTAGCCCCCGAAACCATAAGCCAATAAGTGCTCGTTTAAGCCACCTTTGCGTGGTATTTGTCATAGCAGCCTGGAAAACCAGGACATAGGTATATACCCAAAAGAATTGAAAAGAGGGACTCAAACAGATATTTGTATACCAGTGTTCACAGTAGCATTAGTCACAATAGCCAAAAGGTGGCAGTAACCCAAGTGTCCATCAACTGAGGAACGGAGAAACGAAATGTGGTATATATGTACCATGGAATATTATTCAGCCATAAAAACGCTTGAAGTTCTGATACGTGCTATAACATGGATGAACTTTGAAGACATCATGTTGAGTGAAATAAGCCAGACACAAAAGGACAAATATTGTGTGATTTCACTTATATGAAATACCTACAATAAGAAAGTAGATTACAGATTACCAGGGACTGGGAGAGGGCAGATGGGAGTTATTGCATAAAGGATATAGAGTTTCTCTTTGGGGTGATGAATAAGTTTTGGTAATGGATGGGTGATGGTAGAACAATATTATGAATACAATTAATATCACTAAATTATATACATGAAAGTGGTTAAAATGTGAAAATTTGTGTTGTATATATGTTGCCACAATAAAATTTTAAAAGAAAAAGAAAAGGAAAACCTGATTTAGAAAGTAATTTCCAAAGAAGCAAAGTAAATTTTGTAAACCATATCTTTTTTTGGAGTTGATAGTGATAGTGGATTTTTAAATAATTATTTTCTATAGTATTCAAGTCTGCTAATACTGTTTTATCATAACAGTTGTTTTTAATTTCATTATTTTTAATTCTGTGTTTTAAAAGATCATTATATTACATTTTTAAGCCCAGCCACCGTTGGAACTGCACAAACTGGCCACTGACAAAAACGACCCTCATTTGTGTAACTTTATTGATTCGCATTACTTGAATGAGCAGGTAAAATCCATCACAGAGTTAGGTGACTACGCAACCAACCTGTGCAACATGTGTCCCCTGAATTTGGATTGGCAGAGAATCTCTTTGACAAGTGCACCCTGGGAGACAGTGATGCTGGCTTCCCCATGGCTATGGGGGTGACTTCCATGGTTACTGAGGCAGTGCTGCATGTTGGATTTACTTTTACTTTTTACATAAGTTGTATCAAAACACCCAAGAGCCACTAAATTCTTCCATTTGTACCATTTCTTCAAATAAAGTAATTTAGTACCAAAAAATGTCCTTCAGCCACTGGTTGCAAAGGGTGCAGCACAGGGCTCACTGGCTGCCAGAGAAGAGTTTGGGAGGCTTGGAGGGTGCACTAGAGTTAAATTTTTATGTCTTTTTGGGCAAACAAATAAAACAACGGATGTTGTGTGGAAACATGAATTGTAGGGTGGTGGTTGGAGCCAGGTGGCCTTGTCCAGGGCTGAGCTCTCTGGTTCTCATTTCTTAGCTTGACCTTCTCCATCTTAGCTCTGGCTTGTCTCCTTTGACTCAGCTGATGTGCAACTTCATCACTCTTCCTGTTGGAGAGGAGGCTGTGCATGTGTGTGGAGGATCCTCCATGGCTACCCTTTGGATTCTCAAGTAGAATTGTTTTGAGACAATGGTCAAGGGCCAGCATTCCTGAGGAGAGGAATGATTACACAGTAACCCCAGTGCCACCTCATGGGTTACCTTCTCTAGGATGCCTTCCTTCTTCCTTCCCCTTTGTAGTATGGTCAGCCATTCTCTTTTGTGTGTCCTCATTGCACTCCACGAGATTTCTGCCCTAGCACCCAGAACACTTGGCAATGATTGGTGTCCTCTTGATAATACTGGTTCTCCGGTATTTGGGCTTGGTGTAAGCACCCAAAATATGAGTGAAAGATGAAAAAACTCATTCAATTATTGGGACTTGCTAGCATATAAAAAAATTAGTAAATTAATTTTCACCCACATGTTTGGGCTTTGGCCAGCCAGACAAAACCACTTTCCATATTTTAACCTTTAGGGGTCTTCTTTAGAGAGTCTTGAATGGAGATATTCATGGGTAGCCAGCCATCACCCAAGTCAATCACAGGAGTCTTAAGATGCAGTCAATCACATCCACACTGATTCCCTTTTGAAGAGCTGATGCTGTAATGAGGGTTTTCCATAACATCTAGGAGCGAATAGATCCCCACGGCAAGTACAAATCAGGTTCAGCAAACCAGTGTCTGTCAGCTGGGGGCCATTTCGTCCCCAGGGGACTGTTGGCAATATCTGCGGACATTTTTGATGGTTACGATTTGGGGGCAGAGGTCAAGGATTCTGGGGAAAATCCTATAATGCAAAGGACAGACCCAAAGAATTATCTGTTCCCAAATGTCACTATTCCTGAGGTTGAGAAGTTTTGCATGCAGTAGAAGGTCAAAACGAGAGAAGCAAAAAGATATCAGTGCTAAGAGGGATGAGTATGGGGCTTAGAGTAAGAAATAAAGCCTGAAAGTCAGAACACAGGTAGATTCTGGAGAATGGAAATGAGGATCAAAAGCAGGAACAGGGGGGCGGATGTGGCTCAAATGGTTGGGCATCCGTCTCCCATATGGAGGGACTTGGGTTCGATCCCT